>VWZZ01000906.1:32684-53157 GCA_013399095.1 Psophia crepitans | reverse complement strand
GGGTCCGCCTGCGCCATCTGCGCTCCATCCCGGCGGGGAGCCCTGCGGGAGGGCAGCGAGGGGGCGCGGGGACGCCTGTGGGTGCCCGGGCTGGCTGGTCCTCGCGGACCCCCTAGAACTGCTTCAGCCGGCAGTTTGGCTCGGTCTGGAAAACACCAGGAGGACGGAGCTGGGGTGACGCCAGCAAGGGGCCGAGGGGGTGGCTGGCGGTGCGGGAGGAGGAAGGGGCTATATAAAGACCTGCACCCCCACCCCCCGCTCAGGCGGAGTGCCTGGAAAGCACCCAGACGGGGGGCTCGTTCTCCACCGACGGCACAGACTGCGAGATGGGATTGGAAAATAGGCTTTTTAATAATAATAGTAAAACCCAGCCTGGTGAATGTCCTCTTGGCAGCTGGTGCTGGCTGAGAAGTGATGCCGTAGAATATTTTAAAATCTCTCCATTCCTTTAAATACGTCTTAAGAAAAATAAAATGCATTTTCACCTCGCTTGCTGATGATCCTTATTCATCAGCCCGACACCGAAGGGTGCAGCATCCTCCCCAGGGCTCCCTGCTGCGTCCCGGGGCTCCTGGGGCCGAGGTCTGCTTTGGAGCATCTGGGTGCCCCGGAGCTGAGCGCATGGCGGTGCCGGCGCAGGGCGCGGGGAGTGGGGCAGGGCGCGGGGACATGTGGCTTTGCAGCCTTGGTGGTGGCAGTCACCTGGGAGGGGCGAGGTGCTGCAGTGAGCGAAGTATGGGGGGGTTTGGACTTGGGTGTTCTGGGCTGCCAGTAGCCAGCCTCGTTAGCTGCCTGGGCCAGTTTCTTCCCATTTTAATACAGTCTTTACATTCTGCCAGGGATTATAAAAAAGAAGAATTTAAGGAAAAAAAAAGAAAAAAAAAAGAAAAAAAAAAGAAAAAAAAAAGAAAAAAAAAAGAAAAAAAAAAGAAAAAAAAAAGAAAAAAAAAAGAAAAAAAAAAAGAGCTGGCGTTATTGGAGCCGAGGGGGGTGCCGGGCTTCCGCTGCTGTGCCGAGCAGGAGCTTCATGTCTTAATGGGATTTTTAAAATGGTGCTTGAAATTCGAAATGCTAATGCTGTGTCTTTTCTGGACCTTAGCACTCGGGTTGTGTTCAGACTCACTGGAGCTTCTGTAGCGCCCGGGGGTGCTGGTGCCCCCAGGCCTGCTCCGAGCCAGGGACAGGGAATTTAGCTCAGGCCTGAAAAATGGCCTCCTGTTGTGGAGGGAGGGGAGGCCCCGCCGCGAAGGGTGCCTGGAAGGAGACCAGCAGAGCTTTGCTGGTGGGTGGGTGCCGTGGCTCTGGCCACGGGTGCCGTTTCCTGCCCATCCGGAGCTGGGTCGGACCTGGTGTCCTTCCCTGAAACCCCGAGAAGGAGCTCCTCCTGCTCCTCCCTATGCAGCGTTGGTGACAGAGCAGGGATGGGACAAAAATTATCTGGAAAATAATTGATTTTGCCTTTGGAACAGTCTCTAAGCTGCTTCTCCCTGTGCTCCAGGCACCTAAAATGTCTTTATTTAGTCTCTGCTTGTGTTGTATCCTCCAAAGCTTGAGGAGAGCTGAGGGTGCTGCATTATCAAGTGCCACCAGCCGCTGTGGATGGAGGACCAGCCTGAAGCTCTGCTCGGTGCGCGAGGGCTTTGCTGTCCTGGCTCAGCAGGGTGTTGCGGCAGGGTGCTGTGGGGCCGGGACAAGATGGTGCGTGCATGCAGGGCTGCAGGGGTCCCACGCTGCACCGTCCGGCCTGAGAAGTGCCAACTCATTTTGAGCGAGACGTTGGGATGTCCAGGGTGTGAGACAGGTCCGAACAGTAAAAAAAATTACGAATGATGCTTTGAGAGAGCAGGAGGAGGTGAGAGAGATGTGTGAGTGTCATAGGATCAGAGTGGTTTGGGTTGGAAGGGACCTCCCAGCCCACCCAGCGCCACCCCCTGCCACGGGCAGGGACACCCCCCAGCAGCCCAGGCTGCCCAAAGCCCCATCCAACCTGGCCTTGGGCACTGCCAGGGAGCCAGGGGCAGCCACAGCTTCTCGGGGCACCCTGTGCCAGGGCCTCAGCACCCTCAGGGTACAACGTTCCTTCCCCAGGGCCAACCTGACCCCACCCTTGTTCAGTTTAAAACCGTTGTCTTGTGCTGGGGCCCCCCGAGCTGGACGCAGTGCTGCGGGGGGTCTCAGGAGAGCGGGGCAGAGGGGGAGCATCCCCTGGCTCGCCCTGCTGGCCACGCTGCTGGTGGTGCAGCCCAGGAGANCAGGACCTTGCACTTGGCCTGGCTGAACTTCATGAGGTTCACATGGTGCCACTCCTCCAGGCTGCCCAGGTCCCTCTGGATGCCACCCGTCCCCTCCGGCGTATCGACTGCCCCACTCAGCTCGGTGTCATCCAGAAACTTGCTGAGGGTGCAGTCGATCCCACTGTCTGTGTCATTGATGAAGGTGTTGAGCAGGCCGTGGAAGTGGCGTTTGGCAGTCACCGGTCCCAGAGCGCCCTGTTTCCAGCAAGACTCAGTTGCCTGCACTTGCCCCCCGTTGCTGAAGCAGTCGGGTGATGCCAAGGTGCTGCAGGCTGCCTGGGCCAGGAGAGCGGGTTTCGAGGGGACACGGGGGCTGTAGGGATGCGGGAGAGTTGCGGCTGGGTGGACCTGGGTGGTTCGGGTCAGGGCTGCTGTCAGTGGAGGAGCTCCGTGTGCTTGGCGTTACTGGCCATTAAGGAACAAGGCTGGGCGATTTGGGGTGGACGGGACTCTGCTGTCAGCATTTCATACAGCCAATTAGCAGAATTTCCAATAGTTATCGATTTTTGGTGACTGTAGCAGTTGCTGAGCCCTAATTGGGCTGGGAAAGACCATTTGTTGGTTGACAGATCCTCTCCCCGTTCCCTACCATTCCCTACCAGGCAGTGCTCGCCTGATGTTTTGTCTTACTGTTATGTGGTGGAAGCGTTCCTTGAGGTGTTGGGGTGGACGCTGCCCAAATCATCTGTTTGGGCGTGGTGAGGAGAGGTTTGGCAAGGCCACCGTGCTTGTGGGACAGTGCCCAGGCCTGGCAGGTTTCAGTGCTGGCAGAAACTCCCCCAGCGTTGAGAAGGACCTTCTTCAGAGTGGTGACAGGAGAAGGAGGACAGTTTGGATCCAGAGGTCCCCCTTTGCCCCCCAGTACAGGTCTTGTGTGGTGGGACCGGTCACCCGTCTAAGACTGGGTGGTTGCAGAGGTGCTCGTAGGACCGAAGCCTCGGCGGCTGCTTGCAACAGAGCAAGTGTACAAAGCGATGGTCGCGTTTCTGGTGACCTTCCCGTTGGGTCTCACGGCCTGCCTTGCTCAGATTGGGGATTATCCCACCAGGGTTTGAAGAGTTGCTCGTTATTTCATGTCTAGCTTTTGTTTCTCACCATAGCTGGTTGTTGAGTAAGGAGCTGTTCCCCAGCCCACGCCAGGAGAGGCACAGATGCAAACCCAGACCTGCTTTTGCACATCTCCAGCTTGTGGGAATGGTCAGAGTGGTTTTGCGAGGCCCGTGGCTCCTGCGCCCATCGCGCCTCTCTGGCAGCCGTTCTCAGGTGCCTTTCCCCAGCAATGTCCGTGCATTCGTGCCACGCCGTCGTCCCCCCCAGCCGGCTGGAACCCCCCGCTCCTGCCCGCCAGCCGCGTCCCTGGTTCCAGCGCTGCCTCCTGCCCGTGGGAGCTGCGGGGGGGGGTGCGCTAAAAATGAAAGGAGAGGGGAAGGGCGGTGGGCTCCAGGTCCAGCTCTTCCCTCCTGCAGCAGCTGAAATCTGCAGCGTGGCCCTGCAGGACGGGCAGCCAGACCTCGCTCCATCCCCTCTCGCTGACAATCCTGCGCTGCTCCTGCTGACGGTTTCCCTCTGGTGGGCCCAAAGGTGAAGTTGGCCAAGTTGCTGTTTGCAGCAGGAGCTGGGTCTTGTCCATCTCCGCCTGGGCAGCGGGGCTTTTCTGGAGCCACGTGCCGATGCCAGGGTCCCTGCTGGCCCTGGAGAGATAGGCAGTTGCTTAAGTGCTGTCTTCCTGCCCTGTTTTACCCCTCGCAGAGGCCCGGCACGCTTTTGAGCTCTTCTATTCAACCAAAAGGGTCACGTAAATAATTCAGCTTCACTTCTTCCCGCACCCGTCAGGGAGCTGGGGCTGTCACGTGGCGGGCGACAGCCGGCGGCTCCGTATTGCGTGTCCGCAGCCTGCGCAGCCGCCCGGTCTGGCTGTAGCAGGCAGGGTGGGTAGTGATGCTGGAAGGCTGATTTTGGGGGGGCTGGAAGGAGCTCAGTTGCTGGGGAAGTTTGGGCACCATCGCTGCCCTTGGACCATGCCTGGCCTGACCATCTCCCCACCGTGAGGGTGCGTCTCCAGGGCAGGGAAGCTGCTTCACCTGCTCCCTGGTGGTCCTGGAGTTTGGGAGGGGGTGAGACACGGGTGAGTCCTTGCTCCCTGGGGTCTGCTGGGCCTGTCCATCAGACATGGCAGAAGATAGTCTCCATGGCAGTGGAGATGATGTAAAGTGAGCCTGCAACACCTGCCTTGCACGCTCTCTGTCTGAGACGTTCTGCTGCCCAGCAGTTGTGGGGTCCCGGGTGCTGCGGGGCTGCCGTTAGCAGCAGTGGGCAGGCACCCGGGCAGGGCAAGCCAAAGACGGCTTAAAATTCAGAAGACCATTTGATGTGCTGTAAAGACAGCAGCGTGCAAAGCCCAGCCTTCAGGTCAGCTCTGGATGGTGTTCCATGTCCCCACCCCAGGAGGAGACTGGGGTCTGCAGCAGGGCTCTGCACCCTGCGGGGAGTGGGGCGGTGGGTGGGGGTTTGGAAGGCAGGCGGGTTCGGCCCCCACCAGCACCAGCCTTAACGGGGGACGCTGAACCCTAGGGTCCTCTGGTGTCTGCTGGGGAGCTCAGGGTCCCGTGTGGCGGGGGCTTGGTGCTCCCACTGGGGTCAACCTGAATGCCGAAGGCTCTTTGCCTCCTGAAACCCGGTGCCACGCTGTGAGTGCTGCAGAGTGATGAGACGTTGCGGTCACGAGCCGCGTGCGTCGGCTGCGCGCGGGGTCTCTGAAAGGGCTCCAGCCAGAGGGGTTCAGACTAATTCCTGTCGTTTTAATTGCCAGTGTCGTTGTCTTTGTGGGAGCTGCTCGGAAGCTATACAAATGTTTGTTTTGCTATGCATCTCCCTGTTAACAAGATTTCTCAGGAAATATGCAAAATTATCACTACAGGCAGAACATGTACAGTAAGGCTCATTAAGCTAAGTACTGTGATAAATTGCTACTTCGAGAAAATTATGTATATTAACAAAAAGGAGGAGAGTGAGCCCAAGCGGAAGACCCAGGAAGGCAGAGTGCGCAGGAACGTCCTGGCTCCGGGTGGCTGGAGGGTGACCTGAGGAAACGCGGCAGGGGACGGATCAATGTCCTTGGACTGCGGCGTCTGCGGGATGGACCTTAGAGGAGGTGCACGGGGAGGGGAAGGCGAGCGGAGAAGCGCTGCTTGGGAAACAGAAGCCGTGATGCTGTGTCAGGACCAGAGAAGGCATGAAGCCAAGGGGGCTGTCTTTGCTTAGAGCAGTTACAAAATGAGGCAACTTCGGAAGCACAAGGAGTAGAAAGTTTTGCGAAGGGCAGCAGCGATGTGCCGCAGGCTGCCTGCATCTCTGCCTTCGGCGGCCAGCGGCAGGGCTGGTGTCTGAGCTGCGGGTGCTGCCCTGCTGCCCAAACCGGAGAGCAGACTGAGGGCTGTGAGCCGAGGGCAGGTTGGGGCATGTGGTGTGGCATGGGCTCACAGAATGGTCTGGGTTGGAAGGGACCTTCAGAGATCATCCGGTCCAACCCCAATGCCACAGGCAGGGACACCTTCCCCTAGATCAGGGTGCCCAAAGCCCCATCCAACCTGGCCTTGGGCACTGCCAGGGAGCCAGGGGCAGCCACAGCTTCTCGGGGCACCCTGTGCCAGGGCCTCAGCACCCTCAGGGTACAACGTTCCTTCCCCAGGGCCAACCTGACCCCACCCTCGTTCGGTTTAAAACCGCTGCCCCTTGTCCTGCCACTGCAGCCCTGCTCCAAAGTCTCTCCCCACCTTTCCTCTGAGCCCCCTTTCAGTCCTGAGCGGCCGCAGGAAGGTCTCCCCGGAGCCGTCTCTGCTCCAGGCTGCACAACCCCAACTCCCCCAGCCCGTCTCCAGAGCAGAGGGGCTCCAGCCCTCGCACCATCTTGGAGGCCTCCTGTGGCCCCGCTCTAGCAGGTCCATGTCTGTCTTGTGCTGGGGCCCCCCGAGCTGGACGCAGTGCTGCGGGGGGTCTCAGGAGAGCGGGGCAGAGGGGGAGCATCCCCTGGCTCGCCCTGCTGGCCACGCTGCTGGTGGTGCAGCCCATATGTCTCTCTATGTGATGCTGGCAGGAGATGCGGTAGTATTTGGGATGTGACGGTGTGAACCTGGAGGCACCCCCCTGCCATTCCTGCAGAAGGCGGTAGCCATGGCCCTTCTCTACTGCTCTTGTCCATGGCCTCCACAGTACTGTGTTTGAAAGCCTGCACGCAGGTCAGGTAATGTCAGGGAGAAAGTTGATTCAGGACCTCAGATCTGCAGGGCCGATGCTGACCCTGTGCGAGCAGCTCCAGGCGACCGGCTTAGCCAAGCGTCCTTGGATGTGGGTTGTGATAACAAAACCACCATGAAGCCACTTTAATTTCGTTGCCCATCTTTTCTTGAGCTGTGTACCCACGTTGTTGAGTTCAGGATTTGTAAATAGGTGTTGTATTTGCTTTTCTTTACCCTGCCTTGAATATAAGCAGATACTAGCAAGTGCTCAGGTCAGCAGCCTTCATCCTTCTTCAGGGGGACACTGAGTATTTGCAGCGGAGGCGCGGGAGTTCCTCTACAGCCACTCTCCTCTGGCAGGAGGGTCTCTTCCTCCATCACCTTTTGCAGGAGCCTTGGAAGCAGTGAGTAGAGCCCAGGATGTTTGCACACTGCTGGCCAAAATCTGTCCTTGGGAGCATCCAGAGGAGCTGGATCCAGAGGAGAAGTCCTTCTGCTGCAGCGAAGAGGTCAGGCTAAGGAAAAGCCTCCCCTCGGTCACCAAGGGTACTGGCACTGCCCATGGGGAGACGTTGTCCTGGTCTGTCTGAAGTTGAGGCCAATGCTGTGTGTGTGCAGCTGCCTTTAGAATAGAATAGAATAGAATCGTTAAGGTTGGAAGTGACCTCAAGGATCATCTAGTCCAACCATCCCCCCACCACCTATTACCCACTAAACCACGTCCCTCAGTACCATATCTAACCTTTCCTTAAACACCCTCAGGGATGGTGACTCCACCACCTCCCTGGGCAACCCGTTCCAATGCCCGACCACCCTTTCAGAGAAGAAATTTCTCCTCATCTCCAACCTGAACCTCCCCTGGCGCAACTTGCAGCCATTTCCCCTTGTCCTGTCACTAGTTATCTGCGAGAAGAGGCCAACCCCCAGCTCACCACAACTTCCTTTCAGGTAGTTGTAGAGGGCAATAAGGTCTGCCCTGAGCCTCCTCTTCTCCAGACTAAACAAGCCCAGTTCCTTCAGCCGCTCCTCATAAGACCTGTGCTCCAGCCCCTTCACCAGTTTCGTTGCCCTTCTCTGGACACGCTCCAGGGCTTCGATATCTTTCTTGTGGTGAGGGGCCCAAAACTGGACACAGTACTCGAGGTGCGGCCTCACCAGGGCTGAGTACAGGGGGACAATCACCTCCCTGTTTCTGCTGGCTACACTATTCCTGATACAGGCCAGGATGCCGTTGGCCTTCTTGGCCACCTGGGCACACTTTGAGACCTTGCTGTTGAAAGCAACCTCTTTGGCCTGTTTCACCACCTCTTTGACCTGTTTCACAGCCTCTTTGGCCTGTTTCACCACCTCTTTGGCCTGTTTCACAGCCTTGTCGAGACCTGTTGTACAGAATTTGCTTCTCCCTGCTGCCATTAGACAGCCGTTGCAGGACCACATGCAGGACCAGTCATCAGATCATTGAATGGTTTGTGTTGGAAGGGACCTTCAAAGATCAGGTAGTCCAACCCCGTTGCCATGAGCAGGGACATCTTCCACTAGATCGTGTCCTGACTGGGTTGTGAAATTCCAAATTTCCTGCACAAAATTATTTGCGTTCATTTGTTCTTAGGCCTCCTTCCTCTGGAGAAGGTGCCTCTTCCTCCTGCTGCCTGCTCCTCTGGCATCCAGCAGCACCTCAGTGGTCACCACCAGGTGCGGGTGACAAACCCAGGCTGCATGGTGTCAAAATCTGCCGCAAGATGGGACTGAACTTTCTGTTAATACTGCGGTGTTTTAGAAAATGATCTAAAAAAAAATCTTCTGCTCAGGTTGTCTGGTGAGTTTCCAGAAGCTCACTGCCAGCCGGGGCCGCTTCCTGGGGTGCCATACCTCTGCTGTGGTGGCTGCTGTGGATTTTCTAGTGTTCAGTCTTCCTTTTTATCTGCTGTTGCTTTCAGATCTTCTGTGAAGTCCTGTCAGACTTCAGGCTTGTGGTGTACGAAATGACTGTTCATTTTGGTTTTCCAGAAGACATTTCGGATTTGCCTTCTGGGAGGGTCAGTGTCTCACCTGGATGGTGCTACGTTTCCTTTATATGGACCGGGCAAGAGCACTGAAGAAATGTCATTCCTATGTTTGAGCATTCATAGCCATTTGAGCAACCTGGTCTGGTGGAAGATGTCCCTGCCCATGGCAGGGCAGTTGGACTGGGTGATCTTTGGAGGCCCTTTCAAACCCAATACATTCCATGAGTGTCTGTCTGTAGGCAGTGGAGTCTGATCTGAAGGATAACTGTTTTATGGACGGCCTTGACTTTCATGTGTTAATCCTCTCCTGGTGACATGGGCCACAGGAGCTGCGGTGCCACCTGCGTCACCTCCTCTGAGGCTTTCCTTCTCTTTTCACTGGCAGCTTCCCAGTACAGACCTCACGGTCACTGGTGGGCATCGCTAGGGTTTGGTGTTAATTGTAGAGCACTTGGTAGACACCGAAGCGTGGTGGTAATTCTGGCAGAAACCTCACCGTGTGCTGTCTCTGGCAAATATGCGGCGGGGTGGAGAGTGCCATGGCTGCAGGCACCATTGCTGCCCCCGTGAAGCTCTGGTCTGCACGGAAGCTGTAACAGGGATAGTGCCACCATCAGAAGGACATTAAGAAATTAATTTCAGGTGAATTAAGTCTGTCTGCTGTTTTTCACCCAAATTATTCTTTAGCCATGATTGCAAATTTGTAAAGTATTGACTGTAAAGTGTTGACACCTGTCCAGTAGATCATAGTGCTGTCCATGTCCTAGAGCTACAGGAGGAGGTCAGTGAGCTCAGCTCCTTGCCCTCTCCAGGATTGGTGGCACCTCTGTCACCTCTGATGTTTGTCCTTAATAGTTAAGTGAAATTTTATATGCCTGCTTCTAAAACGGAGCTTAAGAGTTGACCATGGCTCTGGTGAAAGGGTTGGGCTTCATGCCAAAGGTCGGTAGCGTAATTCTGCAGCAATGAAAGCCAACACCTAAGGACAGAACTCCTGGAAATCTTGTTCTCCCTTGCACTTGGAAATTGGAAACACCTACTGACTCCTGCAGATGTTGCTGAATGCTGGAGTCACTTGTGCCTTCAATTTTTATTCATCAAAAAGTCGTTCGCTGGAAATACGGGCTGGTTTGGGTTAACACCGGCGCTGGATGTAGCCGAGTCGAGGGCTGTGTGCTATCAAATCCCCGGGTTATGGTGCTGCGGTGCTGTTCTGTAGATGTGGTCTGAAAAAAGTGCCAAGGCTGAGACTGTAGGTGATTTAAGCAGTGCGCTGGGGTGGCTCAGCTCTCCGTGCCTCTCTCCTGGGGCTGTCCGCAGCCTCAGCCTCGGCACCACCTCCCCGAAAACCCTCCGGAGCAGAACTCTGGACTCCTGAGGAAAGACTCGGTTTGGCTGCTGCAAAACACCAAAGCAAGCCCCAAGGCGTGAAGCCTCCCAGGAGGAGGGTGGTGGTAATTCAGTGGGTAGGAGCCTGCGGGTGCTTCGGGCTGCGTTCACGTGAAGCTGCAGCAGCAGAGCTGCAGGGCGCTGCCCTTTTGCTGCCGAGCATCGCAGAGCTGGGCCGGGCTGGTTCCTGAGCTCTGTGCGTCCGTACACTTGGCTACGTGTCCTGTAGGCTTTTTAAGATGGCCGAGAGGAGATCTCAGCGCAGCTCGCTGCTGAGTTATTCTGACCTTGTCCTTCTTCTCGGCGACGTGCGCAGCCGCACGCTGGAGCCGCCAGCAGCGCGCTGCTGCGGGAGCTCCCGGCTGCCGGCAGCGCTGCCCTGGGCTCGTGGGCTTGGGCACGGGGAACAAGGGGACTGGAGCTGGGCCCCCGTGTGCCGCTCCCCGTGGGGCCCTGGTCCCAGCCACGACCCACTGCTGCTCGGAGAGCATCCTCCCGCTGAGCAGCCGTGTGTCGTGCGTCCCGCGGGGCGCTTCGGGTTTGGTGCAGGAAGGGCTGTCGTTTTGCAAAGAAGGTCAAGCCCAGATGGGTGACGTGCCTCGGGCTGGGCAGGTCGCGGTGGAGGTGTCCAGGAAATAGGGAAAACCAAACAGATTCAGCCGGGAAGTGAAGCCGGTGGGCAGGGTCCTGCATCTCTTACGGACAAGGGCTTTTTTACTTAATGGTCCCTGAAGGGGGGTAGCAGCTGCTGTGGCTTTTTCCTTTCGTTGTGCTTTTGTGAAGCTTGGCCTTATCTCTGGTGGGGCTGGGGGTCTGCCCGTGGCAGCTGGAGGCAGGGCTGGGGCCCGCTGCCTGTTTGTGCGGCGCAGGTGTTTCCTCGGGAAGGCTCAGCTCGTGCGGTGGCGGGGCTTGGTGGGGGGATGAGCTGGGGGGTCGGCACGGCCCCCTGGGATGCAGAAGTGCCCGACGGCAGCCGAGCCCGTTGCTCCTCAGATGCCTCCAGACGTGGTGAAATTCAGCTGCAGGGCTCACAGAAGAGGGCAGGAGCTAAAGCCTGCGCGGAGCCCCTGCTGAGATAGCAGAGACCTTGGTACACCCCGCCGCAGCTCGCCCTGCCTTTTCGGGGGAGAGCAGGCTTTGAGTCTTGTCGCTTGATTTGTGCTCCTCTACCATCTTCTAGAAAGCATCTGCAGAGGGAACGGGGCTGGTTTGAACTGGAAGGATGAATCTGCTCCATAATGGATTTATGAGCGGTGTTCTCGTTGCAGAACCCGCAGAACTGGGGGGCTCTGGGCTCTCTCTCCGTCCCCTGCTCGGCTTTGCCGGGGAGGCTGCCTCAGCTCGGCTCTGCCTCCTCTGGGGATTCCGGCCCTTGTGGAGGGGCACGTTTGACCCTGTGAGGCCCTGGAAGCCGCTGGAGGAGGTCTGGCTGGCCTGCCCTCCCCATCCCGCTCCCTGCGCTCGGCAGCGGGGAGGCAGCAGCTCGCGGAGCCGTCCCCGCTGGCACGCAGCCCGCTGTGCTGCCCCCCGTGCTGCCCCCCGCTCGGCCTCTGGTGGGCTGCAGAAATAAAATACCCGTGAAAGAATGGTTACCTTCACCTACCCTGTGTGGGCAGAGTCCCCAGTGCTGCCTGAGAGCGCCTGAGGCAGGAGCAGACGTCGAGGGAGATGGACCAAACCCCTCCTGTGCTCCGGACCCGCCGTGGCAGAGCACCCTCGCCCTGTGCCGCGGGCAGCAGTCGGCCCCGCCGGGCGGTACCTGTATGCCTAACATCAGCATGGCCAGCGACCCGCCAGGGCTGCGGGGCAGCAGAGCTGCTTGCTGGCTGCTTGTAATGAACGTGGGCTTGTTGCCTGCTGGGGTAGAGCTGGTCTCACCTGAGGAACTGAAACTCGTAGCACTTTGCCGTGGCTCTGTTTCCTCTCTCCCTGTAAGGACTCTTGAAGCAGCCTCTGCTGCCTGAGGTTGCAACGTGTCATGCGTGCCCAGCGGAGGTGGATGAACGGCTGTTTCCACAGCGGAGGAGCAGGGGGAGGACGGCGTGCGTGGCGTGCTTGCGTGGCGCTAGGAGCGCGTGCTCCTCTCCTGTCACTGGCGAGCCCGGGCTTCTGAAGGCTGCGGATTGTTTGCTGCTTGTGTTGAGCAGCACCAACGGGAAGCTTTGACCTAGACTTGAGCTTTCCTTGTAGCTTTAAAAACCTGGGATGCTCACAGCTGGGATGCGTGAATCCAAAATGCTGCTGGCTGGGTGGACACTTTAGGTTTCCTTAGGAAAGGTGTTTTTGTCCTGTTTCTCCTGTGGCAGCAATGTGTGGGAAGGCACTTCAAGCCTGGGGTGAAGCCTGCGAGGGCGGGCAGTGTGCCTGGACTCAGTCCCGGCATGGAGGGAGGTGCTGGGGGCAGATCATCCTTCAGCGCCCTCCGTCCCAGGGGGCTCTGCCTACCCGGTGGTATCTCCGCCGCCCCGAGTCCTGGCTAGCCCCATGGCTAATGCTGCTTCTGCCTCCCTCGTGCGGGGGTGGCGGGTCGGGGGCGGTGGGACAGTCAGCCTGACACTGTGTGTTGTGGGCGGCGTGGCACGGAGGGTAACTCCAGTGACGTGGGTTGGACAGATGGTGCCTTTCTGCAGCCCGAAGCGACACGTGGCCTCCCGCCCAGCAGGCTCCATCCTGGTAATTTCCTTTTTGCAGGGCTCCCGGCTGGGCGTTTGTGCTGCTCTCCCCGGGCGCAGCGGGACGGTGCCGTGGTCGGTGCCTGCCCTCAGTAAGGACCACCCTGCCTGTGCAGCGGCGCTCGGCCGTGCCTGGGGCCCAGCTGCCTCGGAAACGGAGCTGCCTGCAGTAAGGCTGCCCGTGGCTTTGGCAGAAACCCTCGCCCTCGGCACCGCGTTGCCTTCCTTTGGGATTTCTGGGTTCAACAAATGGAAAGGTCCAGTGGGAGGCAGGGATAGGGCCAAGCGGCGATGTGGCGTCCTGCAGGCAATGAGCCGGGGCTGTTTCGGACGTGGAAGGGATGGGCACGAGGTGATGAGGCGATGGGCGGCGGTGTGGGCAGCGTGCTGACCGGCTGCCTCCCCTCTGCTGCCTGCGCGGCCACGGGAAAAGCCTGCGTTTCACATTAGTGATGGGGAATGCTTTCCTCACTGGCTTCAAAAGGAGCAAAAAATTCCTGCAAGTTAAAATCCTGCCAGAATGAAGGCAAGAAAAGCTGGATGGGCTTGGGGACGCTGTGACAGAGGCGCATTTTCCTGTGCAGGCCTGGTGTTTCCCATCCTGCTTGCCCTGTGAGGGGGCTTTCCTAGGATCAGAGTGGTTTGGGTTGGAAGGGACCTTCAGAGATCACCCAGTGCCACCCCCTGCCACGGGCAGGGACACCCCCCACCAGCCCAGGCTGCCCAAAGCCCCATCCAACCTGGCCTTGGGCACTGCCAGGGAGCCAGGGGCAGCCACAGCTTCTCGGGGCACCCTGTGCCAGGGCCTCAGCACCCTCAGGGTACAACATTCCTTCCCCAGGGCCAACCTGACCCCACCCTCGTTCAGTTTAAAACCGTTGTCTGTGCTGGGGCCCCCCGAGCTGGACGCAGTGCTGCGGGGGGTCTCAGGAGAGCGGGGCAGAGGGGGAGCATCCCCTGGCTCGCCCTGCTGGCCACGCTGCTGGTGGTGCAGCCCAGGAGACACTTGGCTTTCTGGGCTGCAAGTGCACATTGCCGGCTGGTGTCCCATTTGTCACCCACCAGTGTCTCCCAGTCCTCTGCAGGGTGCTCTCAGTCCCTTTTCCTTTGACCCCTCGCTGTGGATGGCCGTCCTGTGGGGTGTGTGCCGAGGTGACGCGGGGATGCAGGCAGGACACAAGTGCCCTGGCAGAGCTGCTCTGCCTGCAGAGCCCCCAGGGCCATCTGCCCCCAGCCCCTGCACAGCCCCTGCACTGGGCAGGACGATGCGCTGGGCTGCGTGCCACGAGACGCAGGGTGAAGCCAGTCTGTCCGTGGCGAGTGCTGGGGATGGGTTGGGTGGTGAGCTGCGGTCTCAGAAGAAACTTCATGGCGTAAAGCTGGAGTCAGCAGAGCTGACGGAGCACAGAGGGGGCGTGGTACAGAGGTGCAGGAGGTCCGCTGGAGTAACAGCCCCATTTCCTCTGAGAAATCTCCCCACAACACAACCCACCACGCAGTGGCCGAGCGGTTGCACTGAGCTGATGAAGAAGACACGCCACAGCTGAAAGCCCACGCGTGGTGACCACTGGCTGCGGGGGCTGTTGCGGATATCTGTGTTGCTGGCACGGAGAGGCAGGGCAGGGCGGTGGGAAAGAGGATGCTGTGACCTGGGGAGGTGTGTCTGGGGTGGTGTTTGCGTTGGCGGCTGCATCTTCCAGCACTCGTGGTGTCTGTCCCCTGGATCTGTTGGCATTATGTATTTCTGAGATCCCGGGGGGGGTGTAGGTGGCAGTTTGTTGCCGCTCATGGGATCCTACCGGCACAGGGCAGGCAGAAACCATGCCCGTTTGCTGTGCTGGCAAAGAGTCCTTCAGCCCGTGCAGGAGGTGGTGTAACTGCCCGTCCGACGGGCTCTGGGTACCGCCCGTCGTGGTCGAAGGAAGCTGAAGCTGAAGACGAAGCACAGCACAACCCAAGGGGGATTGCTGGGGGCACGTGAACTGACGTGCGAACGTGGATGGTAGCTACCTCCGTGTGGCACACATCCACCCATGCAGACATCTTTCTGGCTTTAGGAGATGATGGTTTTTAGCCTCCCGGATGGTGAGCCCTCCTGCTCACGTGCTGTGGATGCCGGGGAGGTGCCTGGGCTGCTCCGGGAGCGAAGGAGTGGGGGGAGATGTTGCTCTCGGTCCGTTCGTGGCCCCAAGCGGAGCTGTGCTTACAGCCGCAGCAGCCGCGCTGGGGAGGCCGGGCCCGGCCGCAGGCTGGGTGGATGGTACGGTGGGCACTGGCGCTGGGACAGGAGGGTGACAGGCTTTGTTTTGCTGAAGTGGGTTTGAGCGAGACCAGAGAAGCGATGATGGGGGGTCTGGGGGAGGAGAGGGTGCAGGACCCTGCAACCTGGCTTGCTGGTGGCATCGGGGTGCAGGGGGGGTGTAACAGAGCCCATGGCCAAATCCTGCCCTTGGTCCCGGGTGCGTTGAGTGCTGGTGGCCGTGCGTCCAGTTCCGTAAGTGTGAGTTGTGCTCTGTCTCCTGGTGTCAGGCTGTGACCGCTGGTGGGGGCAGGAGAGGCTGGTGTGGCCCTGCTGCAGGAGCAGGCTGCTGAATTCTGAAAGCAAAAAGCTTCAGGGAAGAAGCTGGGTCCGGCGTGATGCAAAGGGCGCTGCCTTCTGCAGGGACTGCGCAGAGCTCTCTGCGAGTCCCGCCAGGTACCGGCAGGGCCCACCGCCCCTGCTCCTGGTCGGTGTTCTCAGCACGACGGTGCGTGTTGAGGGACGTGGGGAACAGATCCAAGTCAGTGCAAGAGGAAGCTGTAGGTGCTCATCCTCAGGTTCATCTTGCCCAACTTCATCAAAATCTAAATGCATCGACCCGTTCCCGGGCTGGCGGCTCCTGCCGTGCCCCCCCGCAGCTCCTGCCTGCTGAGCCCCCGGCGTGGAGCCAGCTGCGGGCGAAGTGGGGAGAGAGCTCCTGGGTTCCTGGCTCCAGGGAATGGTTCCCTGTGCCCGCAGAGTGGTGGGTCGGGGCAGCTACACGTTTGCTTTTCCCTGTCAAGGCGAGGTGTTCGCTGGCACCGCGGTAGCTCTTGAATCTCCAAGTGTTTGGATAAGCTGTTTGGGAAGCGGGTACCAAAGCAAAGGGCGCCATGGGTGGTGGCGGGGCTGGAAGCTGAGGTCTCCTCTGGGTCACTCCGCCCAAACCAGTCACCCTAGGTTGAAAAGACAGTTTGAAGGGGAAGGACAGGTATTTCGTCTGATTTATTTAAGGGTAAGAGGCATCCCTCTGGAGGCTGTATTGGCCAGCTCCACAAAGTGTGAAGGGGCCGCGGTTTGATGTGCAAACATTTGCAAAATGTGGGACAGTTATGAGATGAGCAGAGACCGTTCTCCCTCTTAAATCTTCTCCATTCTGCTGGCTCCTTCTCTCTGGTGAAGATGGAGTAAGAAGAAACTTTTCTACCCCATTAATTTTCTGTTTCCTCCATCATGTATCTGCTTTGGATAATAATCTTTTCAATGTCTCCTTATTCAGAGGACTGTAATTTTTCTCGCCCCTGTAAGCTCATGTCCTCTGCCTCGCTGGGGTGGGAGGTGTTTTCGTCTCTGGTGACAATGACACACACGCTGCCGCAGACGAGGACAACCCCTCATTTGCCTGCTGTGGCTTTACTAGTTCTGTTGTGTTTTCTGTTCTCTCCCATCTTTCCCGCACTGCACAGCATCCCTCGCGCCTTCCCATCGCAGCACCCCTCGTGTTTCCCTTGCAGCACCCCTCGTGTTTTCCCGTCGCAGCATCCCTCGTGCCTTCCCCTCGCAGCGCCCCATCTGTTTTCCCGTCGCTGCTGTTTGCAGAGCTGTTGCGCTCCCGCGCAGCTGAGCGCAGCTCACCCCAGCTCTCTCTAACCGCAGGGGGGTCCTTGGTCTTGCTCGGCGACGGCAGGCCGCGCGGTGCGGCAGCCGGCCGCAGCGGTGTTTGGTGCCACGCCTTTGCTGCTGGCCGTCCTCTGGTCCCGTGGGGTCCCTGTAGCGCTCTGGTGCAGCAGCGTCCAGGCGTCCCACGCTCTGGCTGGTGTTTGTCCCTGCTTCTGGAAGGAAGCAACTGAGTAAAGGAGAAGGGGAAGATGCCCCTGAGGAGCTGCTGAAATGGAGCTGCAGACTTTGCAGAAGGCACTTGCTGATGCCTCTTTCTGTGTTGTTGCAGGCGAAGGACAGTGATGATGACGACGAAGTCACCGTCAGCGTGGACCGGGACCGCTTCATGGACGAGTTCTTTGAGCAGGTGAGAGCTTTGTTTCTCCAGTGCGGCTTTAAAGCCAGTTCAGATCTTTGTGTTGGCGCTGGAGCAGGCTGTGGGGCTGTGGTGCAGGCTTCGCCGCAGACAGGGCGCAGGTCGAGGTGGGGACGGGGGTCCTGCCCTGGCTGATGCTGCTCAGCTGGTGCTCGGGGTCCTCAGCAGTTGTGCTCTGAGCGCTGATTAGCAGGAGCCAGGCTTCACGCAGACCTGGGGCTGTCCTGCCCCTATGGATGCTTTGCTCTTCCACCTCCTCCTCCAGAAACCGGTGGGGCAGCTGCGCCTGGTGACCAGCAGGAGGGGGTAAAGCCCGCAGTGCCCACCCCCGAGCTGCTGCCCGAGCTCTCAGACCTCTCCTGAAAGCACCCCTGCGGAGCAGCAGTTTCTGCATGGGGTTGATTTAATTTTGCGCCTCTCGTTACCAAACAAGAGGTTGTCTTCTGGCATGTGGGTGGCTCTAAGATCTGCCTGCAGATTTTTAGCACACCCTTAGCACGGCGTGTGTGTAGGGGGTGTTAGATGGTATCTGT
This sequence comes from Psophia crepitans, assembly GCA_013399095.1. Classification (NCBI taxonomy): domain Eukaryota; kingdom Metazoa; phylum Chordata; class Aves; order Gruiformes; family Psophiidae; genus Psophia; species Psophia crepitans. The sequence continues at coordinate 35,754 of VWZZ01000906.1, read as the reverse complement.
ACAGGCAGGGGGGTGGGGGATGAGAAGTCTGATGTGCAGATGGAGGAAGATGAGCGAAGCGGTGGTGTGAGTCAAAGGAGAAGACAGAGCTAGAGAGTGGGCAGCCCGACAGGCAGAGGGCACAAGCAGAGGTTCCCCCTCTCGGTGGTGCCAGCTCGTCTCCTTGTAGTACAGGAGTGTGGGGCCAACACCAGCAGGGCTTTGCTGGCACGTTTGGCCGCCCTGGTCTGTGGGTGAGGCTCAAACTGGGTTTCTTAGCCCCTGGAGCAAAGAGCCCTGCGGGACTGAGCCAGGACCAAGCCTGGCTTGTGCAGCCTCAGCAGTGTTCTCCATGCCAGGGGTGCAGAGCCTGGGAACCTGTCGCTCTGATGCGAGTAAACCCCACGTGTTTCTCAGTGCGTTGCGGAGGGGACAGGATGTAGAGCCTGTGAGACGTTGCTGTGACTGCAGAGCTGGCTGCTGCGACGTGCAAGGTCTGCTTTCACGGTGGTCCCACAGTTTGAGTATCCAGCTGGAAAATACTTGTTTGCTCCGGTTCAGATGTATCACGGTTGCTTTGGGATAGGGTTCAAAAATCCCTCCCCTTTCCAAAAGCCCAGGCCTCTCACAGTAGACCTATCTTGTCCATCTCCACAGGTGGAAGAAATTCGAGGGTTCATTGATAAAATTTCAGAGAACGTGGAGGAAGTGAAGAGGAAGCACAGCGCCATCCTTGCTTCGCCCAACCCTGATGAGAGTGAGTGAGCCATCATCTGCTTACGGCCGCGTGGGCACTGGGCTGTGCTGGGCCACTTGTGGGGTGGACCGAATCAGGCAGAAGTCCTCTTGTCTTCAGGTGGCCATGGCTGGAAAGCAACAAGCTGCTGAGGTGGCTGATGGCCAGGTTGAGGAAGGGCTGGGACCTGCATGGGAAGGAGATGGAGAAATGACTGATGGCTTTCTAGCCTTGAGTGGTGGTGAGGGTCCAGCGAGGCTGCTGGAGAGGAGTTCCTGAAGGATGGGGCAACGTGGAGGCTGAAAAGAGCTACTGGCTGTTTTTATTCTGGTTGGCCATTGTCCTGTCCCGGGCTGCCTGGGGACGGTACGAGGATGAGGCAGCACTTGAGTGTTGCCTGCTCAGCCCAGAAATGGTGCAGCTCTTCTTTCAGCCTGCGGTGTGCACTGGTGACCGTCATCTGCGTCCTGAAGGACGTTTCATTGCTGGCTGGCCAAAGAGTCTGTCCCTCCTGGACCTTACTGGTGTATCTCTGTTTCCTTCCCCGGTATTGTGTTCCTGAGAAGAGGTTTGTTGCTGAAATTAGGGATAGCAGCACCCGAGAGGTGGTGACATTTGGGAGTCTGTGGGATCTGGCAGAGTTAGAGTTGTGGGTGAGGAGTTGCCCTGTCCCCAGGAGCGAGCAGTGCGTCTCCTGGGTGAGCCAGAGCAGCTGGGGCTGGTGGGGTCAGCTGGGCTTCCTTACTGTGGGGGCTTTCCAGTTTTGGTGGCTGCACACCCCTCGCTGGGGGCCGGGGGGAGCACAGCTGAGCGGAGCTGTTATCAGTAGGGCTGGCCTGGGGCTCCAGAGCTGGACCCTGCACAGGCTCACCCCCCAGGGACATCGTTTGAACATCTCTGCGGCCCCAAGCGTGTCCTTCAGTCTTGCTGTGAACCCATGTGGGCTCCGCTTCGCCCACCTCCCTCGTGGTGCCGGTGGTGGAAGGGCTGATGGCTGCTGCCGGGCCAGCCGCGCAGGACGGCTCCGAGCTGCCGGCAGCCCTGGTGCTTGGCAGAGGTGTTGCGTTCATGGCCCAGCGGGTGACTGCTGAGGAGCTCGTGCCCTCCAGGGTGCAGTGGCCCTGACACAAAGGTGCGCTTAGGGGGTGGAAAGCTGAGACCAGGTCTCTGTCCTGCCATCCAGCCTCCACCCATCCACTTCTCTTCATTCACCAAGTGCAACTCCACGTCTGCTTGTGTCCGGCTGTGATGTCCCAGAGGGTGTCTGTACCCACATTTTCTTGTGTCCCACCCCGTATCAAATCGATAGCATTGCTAATTCCTTGGAAGAGCCTGTCGCTTCCTGAATGGTCTCCTGCTCCCCTCTCCTGGCAGCTGCTCCTCAGCTAAAATTCACTTGGCCAAGCCTGGAAGCAAAGGATTTTCTCAAGTGAATCCATGTGTCTCAGATTGTTGCTCAACCATCCTCCAGGCTCGCCGGGTCTGGGCTCCCGCTGTAAGATTCTGCGGTGTTTCTGTTTGGGTGTTTTCAGGGAAGAGCTGTCATCGCTTGGCTGCTGGGCTCGTGCAGCGGCACAGCGTCCGCTCCAGGCTGAGCCACAGCTCGGGCTGCAAAGGGCACCTATGGCCTGAAAGCATAATAAGCTATTTTAAAAGCCTGAGATCTGCAGGGAACAAGATACCGTGACCCTGATGTGACTTCCAGAAACATCCAGGACCTTGGGAGGATTTCTGGGTTTGTTTTTCAGCGTTACCTGGCGTTGGTATTGTAGAGAATTCAGTTTATAAAGCCGAAAACTGTTTGAGCAGCCAAAGAAGAGCCCACACCTCGTTCAGAAATCAGTGTTTTGTAGTATTGTGGTGTGCCACGGGGCTGGTCAGGTGCTCAGTGGTGGATAGACTCACAGAATCACCGACTGGTTTGGGTGGGAAGGGACCTCAACGCCCACCCAGTGCCACCCCCTGCCACGGGCAGGGACACCCCCCAGCAGCCCAGGCTGCCCAAAGCCCCATCCAACCTGGCCTTGGGCACTGCCAGGGAGCCAGGGGCAGCCACAGCTTCTCGGGGCACCCTGTGCCAGGGCCTCAGCACCCTCCCAGGGAAGGATTGCTGCCTCCCAGCTCAGCTCCAGCTCCCCTCCTGCAGCTTCAGGCCCTTCCCCTTGGCCTGGCCCCCCCTGCCCTGCAACCAGCCCCTCTCCAGCTTTCCTGCAGCCCCTGCAGGCACTGGGAGGGGCTCCAAGGGCTCCCCGCAGCCTTCTCTGCTCCAGGCTGGACAAGCCCAGCTCCCTCAGCCTGGCTCCAGAGCAGAGGGGCTCCAGCCCTCGCAGCATCTCCGGGGCCTCCTCTGGCCTC
>VWZZ01000906.1:4457-16312 GCA_013399095.1 Psophia crepitans | reverse complement strand
GCCGGGGGCTCCTCTCCCCACGGGGCCCCAGGTCCTGCCAGGAGCCTGCTCCAGCGCGGGCTGCCCACGGGGTCCCAGCCTCCTTCAGGGGTCTGCCCCTGCTGCGGCGTGGGGTCCTGCACGGGCTGCAGGGGAACCTCTGCTCCCCATCACCCCTCCCTGGGCTGCAGGGGGACAGCCTGCCTCCCCAGGGGCTGCCCCACGGGCTGCAGGGGAATCTCTGCTCCGGTGCCTGGAGCATCTCCTGCCCCTCCTGCTGCACTGACCCTGGTTCCTGCAGGGTTGTTCCTCTCACATCTTCTCACCCCTCTCTCTGGCTGCAGAAGCTCCCGTGGTTGGTTTGTTTCTTCTTACCTCTGTTACCCCCGAGGCACTGCCGCTGTCACCCGTGGGCTCGGCCTTGGCCAGCGGTGGGTCCCTCTTGGAGCCGGCTGGGGTTGGCTCTGTCGGACACAGGGGAAACTTCCAGCAGCCTCTCACAGAAGCTGCCACCCCTGTGGTCCCCCGCTACCAAAACCTCGCTACGCAAACCCAAAACACAACTACCACCTAGTACATGCTGTAGTGCCTTAGCTTTCCCCACAGAATCATGGACTCACAACGTGGTTTGAGTTGGAAAGGACCTTCAACGATCATCCAACCCATCCCCATTGCCATGGGGGCAGGATGCTCAAAGCCCTGTCCAACCTGACCTCGAACACTTCCAACAATGGGGATCCAGTGAGGTGCAACTAGATGTGTGTGACCAGTGGAGGCTTCACTTTGGTGTTGAAATCATTCCTTATGCGGTCCTGGGTCTTGAAATCATGGTTCTCATAGGAGTCCTGGTTGGCATCTAGGGGGTGCTGGAGGTCTTGGCTTGATGTCCCGTTTCCTGGGCAGTCTTGTGGTTCTCGTTATTTGATGAGGACTTTGGCGACATTGTGAGATCTCATTGCTCATGCTGGTTGTGCCCCCAGGAGAGGGATGTTGGGTGGAAATGCTCCAGGAGAGCAAGGGGTGATGGCAGCTGCTTTTGGGATGGAGACTGTTGGGGTGATGCACAGCTGTGCCCATGTGAGAAGAGCTGTTGGTGTGTGTCCTGGGTGTCACCTTGCATAGGGCTTGGCTGGGGGCTTGCTTGGAGGCTTCTCTTCAAGCCGCTGCAGAACCGCCAGGCATGTGATGGCCTGCTGTGGTGGAAGGTGGTGGCCAGGTGACATCCCCATCTCTTTTGGTTCTATTTCTTATGAACCCCATGTTAGGAGATTGGACCATGGGTCCCCCAGTACTGAGCATGCAGAGCTGGAGGTGAACAGATGACCAGTTCCTGCCTCCTGCTGCTCAGAGGACCCAGAAATGAGTGTTTTGAGCTCCTGGCGGGCAGGTAACGTTACTGGGGGGACTGGGACCGAGCCCCACAAGGCAATTGTGTCACACCACAGTGCAGGCAGGCAAGGACCTCAAATCCGGGACTTGTCAGCCACACGTAGGACACCAAATCTTCTTCAAAATCCCAGCCTGAGGTCTCGGTTTGGTGAGCAGATTGGGGTGAATGGTGTGTGGGAAGACCCTGAGCGTGAAGCAGGGCGCAGGGGTGTCAGAGGAGGTGACAGAATGTGAGCATCAACGGGGCTGGAGGATGGAGGATCTTTGTGTACCCCAGGGTTACTGGGGGACTTTTCTTCTCATGGCATTTCTACCATCCAGGAAATCTTCGGAATTATAGCCTCAAATTAAGCAAAAAAAAAAGAAAACTACTCTGCCAAAAGCAGCTGTGAGTGTCAGGGGTACATAGCCGCGGGGAACCTGTGCGCTGCTGGTGGGTGCTGATGCAGATACTTCACACGGGAAGCAAGTGGTGATGAGCTACGGTGTCACAGCAGAACCACCCTAAACCTGAGACCTTTGGGGGGGCCTTTATTTTGCATTTGGTTGGGGAAATGGGAAAATTATTGCTGTTCCAGGCAGGATGGCTGCAGAGGCCAGGCAGCGCTAGGTTTGAAGGGTCTGGGAGCAAAGCACAGCTTGTACGTGCCCCGCTGGTTCCCCTGTGGTGGCACGTCTCCTCCAGTGGCCCTGGGGACTTGCCCGCTGATCCTGCCTCAGTTTCTGTGGGTCCGCTGGAGAGAAGCGTTTTCTGAGGACAGGCACCACAGGTCCTGAGCTCGCTTTTCACGCCAGCAGAGCCTGCTTAATAGGTTTAAGCTTCTTGCAGTCTCCTAGCACTGTTAATGAGCTTCCAGGCCCCGCGGAGGGGGAGCAGAACTGTGTTTTCTTAATCAAGTTATCAGATTATTAGCAAAAATGCAAATAAAAGAGCTGCTTTGGTTGCAAGTTAGAATACTGCTGCCGGAGAAGCACCCTGTTGTAAGCACCACGCGGCAGATAACAGAGGATCAGGCAAGGCCAAATAATTGTCAGGGAAAGAAGATAAAATGCAGCTGGGATGTGGCCTCCTCTGATTTCTGGCCTGGGGCTCTCCCGTGAAAGATCTTTCTTCTTAATTGTATGAAGCTGTAGATCTTAGAAGCATTTATTGAGTCACTTCAGGAGCGTGCCCTACAGGTAGAAGGGCTCACAAGGAGTTAATGGATGATTAATTAGCTTTGAGGTAAATAATTAATCAACTGGTGTAGAATCCGACAGGTCAGAACTTGGCTTCTGATCTGTAAATACTGACGTGCGCACAGCTGAGGACCGTCTTGTGCAGATAATATTTATTGCTAGCCTCCAGCCCTGTGTGAACCACTTCTTTGTGCACTTTTAATATGAAGAGTGATCCATCATTCATTGCTCAGATAGCTGCCAGTGGTTGCCATGGCTGGTAGTGGTGCTTAGGTAGTGGCATTTTGACCTGTGAATCTCAAATATCTCTGCATGGGAGGTACTGGCTCCTGTCCCCTTTACAAGTGTGGTGCTGTGGAACAGAGGAGATGAAGATCTCCCTGGTGTCTCCACGCTGGTGGCAGTGCCCAAAGGCAGGCTGTGGAAATGGGAGCAAGATGTCTGTGGTGTTGGTGGTTGTACAACTTGGTCATCAGCAAGAGAAGTTATGCAGCACGGAGGTAAGATGTGAAATGGGACTGAGACATTGCACCTTGTGTTGGAAAGGGCTTCACCTGGGGAAAACATCTCTGCTTTTGTGTTTTGAGGTCTCTTGTGCTCCCGTTAGTGTTGGCTGCGGGGGGTTGCCCGTTACCCTGGGTATCAGGTCCGGCCGTGTTATGTCAGTAAGGATGAGAAGATCCTTATCCAGGATGAGGTGAAACCTCTTATCCTGAACAAAGTGAAACCTCTTATCCTGGACAAGGTGAAAGCTGCAAGGAGGAGTGACAATTCAGGTTATGCCTTAACTAGCATTATTCCATGTTTTCTTTATAGTGAGGGATCTCCGTACCAGATCACTCTGCCACAGAGGAAAGCACTGGTGTTCTGTCCCTGCGGCAAAACATGGGCGTTCCCTATTTTGGGGAGGTCCACGTCAAGCTGGCTTGTGGAAGGCTTTGTGCCCAGTTGTCCTCAGAACCTTTCTGTTCTCTCCATGTGCCCGCCAGTCAGACCTGGAGGTCATCAGGAGGTGCCTTGACCTGACAATTTCCTCAAGCAGTTGCTGCCCAGACCTGGCCGTTGTACTGGCTCTCCTCCCTGCCACCCGGTGTGCTGGTGAGTCAGAGAGCTAGAAGGCTGTCCCATGGTGGATCCCATGTAGTAGAGTTTTGGGGGGGTTGTTGGCATGCTTGGCAAAATGTGCCACCATCTCCATGTGGAGGACCCGCACTGTGGGCGCCCGCTGGTTTACTGACCCCCATCTGAGATGAGTCTGATCAGAGATGTTCATTCAAATGCCCTTGATGTTGTTTTAGTCTGTTTTGATGGAAACTATCTCCAAAGCAGCTGTTGAGCATGCGTGCTTTCAAAGGAGTGTGTGCGGTTTTCTACAACCCAAAAGCTTGGTGTTCTCATAGCTGTCACCTCCTGGGGTGGCAGTCTGAGCCTACTGGAAGCCTTTCCCCCTAGGGTCTGGTCAAAAGTGGTGGGTACTAGTGTTGGAACTTCTCCCTCTGTTCCTCTAACTGCAGCCACCAAGGGAACGGCTCCTGGGGAAAGTTTCACTGGAAGGTTATCAGATCCTGTCATGCCCATGTGCAGACTTCAGCCGGTGTCAGCTCCGGCTTTTCTCTAGTGCTGTGACATGAAACCACCACTTGTTCCATGCCTGTGATTGATGCTTTGAGTATTGCTTGGCTTTTTACTGCAACATGTAAAGGTTTAGCGTTGCATTAATAGTGCAAAAATCGTAATAAATGGCGTATTACAACTGAACAGGTTGTACGGCTGCACTGGGTTTCACGTTCACTGGTTTTATCTTGAGGTCTTAATTTCCATTTCAAACAATTATTGGTCTTTAATCTCTTAATTTAAATGCTGCCTTAAAAGATGTAATCATAGAAAGGTTCGGCAGAAAGAGGACCTCAGCCTCAGATAAAAAGCACCTGGGTTCAGGAAGGAGCTGACACCTTGAGGAGTCTCTGGAGCCCCGAGAGCAGCTGGGACAGCTCAGTGTGCGTTAGCATTTATCTAGGGCAGAGCAGCAACGATGGGAAGACAGTGCAGTTTGTTTCTGTGGTTACTTCAGTTAGTCAGTGGATAGAAAACCACAAGTTTCTCCTAAAAGGCTTCTGGGTCAAAAGCAGAGCAGGGACAGACTCGTTGGAAGGGTTTTGCTATGCTCCCTTTGGCTTGTTGGAACAGCCTGTGGTGCTACCTTGCCGTTCCCAGCTGCAGGGTGGCACTGTTCCCAGATAGCCAGGTCTTCTCTTTGAAGCTCTTCATTGAAGAAACAAGGCTGAAGTTGTAAAGATCTCTTAGTCGGCCAAAGCCACTGGTGAGAAACTGTAGTTGGTGTGACCTCCGCTGGTCCTTGCCTTCCTTGTTCTTTTTTAGCGTAGTGAGAAGGTTTTGAGAAGAGGTGGCAATGCTGAGACTTGAAAGGCAACCTCTCTGTGTAGGTGGAACAGCAGAGAGCCAGACGCTAAATCTGTTCTCTGGGTACAGGCAGTAAAGCCGTGTCATTGCGTGGTGGAGAACGTCTTCCCTGTTGTACCTCGGCTTGGAAGGAGCACAGGAGTCTCTGCTTCTTCTCCTCACCCCACCTGCTGCTTTTTGACAAAGGACAATTCAAACCTCATGCTGATTCCCAGGATTTTGGGGCCAAGGCCCTGCTGAGCACAAGGTCACCTGTAAAAGCATTGGCCTGTGGTGAAGGCAGAAGATGACACCACGCGCACGGCATCCTAAACTGAGGAGGCTCGTTGACGAGGCATTCGGAAACGATGTGTGTAGTAACATTTTTTTGCCATTGAAAGCTTAAAGGTTTTGAATCGTGACAAAAAACCCTAGCAGGTCCATGCCCTTGTAATGCCTTCTTGCATTTAAATGTATATAAAAATATAATGCCCCTTTGGGTACGTGAGAGAGAAGTTGGGATTTTTTCTGTTCAGGTGTAGGCTTTTAGAAAAACACAGCGGAGTGACTCATGCATGTCCAACCCAAGTCAGAAATGAGGACACTTTTATGCAAGACATGTTAACGTCTCTTAAAAATGAAGCAGCTAGAAGAAGTGTCTTATTCTTGGCGTCCATCTGGGTTCTTGCAGAGACGGTGCTTAGAGTGGGTAATGGCACCATGTGTGGATTATGTATCTCACCATGACCGAAAGGAATCTGGAGCTCCCAATCTGGAAGATAATTTTGGGACTTGAGAGTACTGCAGGGGCTTTTAATAGCTTATGGTGCTACAGGGAAGCAGCCTGGTGGGAAAGCGGTCTGCAGAATGTAAGCAGAGCATCACCCACCTTGTTTTCTCTGTGTTTTAAGAAGATCCTGCTTAGCAGTTCCACTTCTACAGTGGTGGAGCCATGTCAACTGGAACTGCTCTCAGGATTTAGCCCCCAGTCGTATCCTTTTTTTGTTTGTACTGTTGTTCAGCTTTACATGGAAAATTGCTATCTGAAAGGAGTCACCAACGTATGACATCGTAGCTCCATTTTCACGGTTGACCCATCTCTGTACCAGCTCTGAGCAGGGTGTTGCTCACAGCGTCTGAACGCTGGGGAGCTCTTGCTCTCTCTCTGGAGACGCTCTGAGCTGCTTTTTGCAGCATCCTGGAGTGAAGAAACTTCTTGTTAACTTTGCTGCGGAAAGGCTTCCCCTGGGGAAGGTGGTGACTGATATGGATGGAGTGGCTGAGAATGGCATCCCATCAGCGCGCTGGCTGTGAGCAACAGAAGAAATGTATATTTCAGAAACGAAATCTGTAGTTTTGTGATCGAAGTAATTTGTTATGTGAAAAACCCAGGTTCTTGTGATGGAAACAGGCTTTTGTGAGCTCCTGGTGGTGTCTTCTTCCAGACAGGTGCTTCGGCACGCCTGGCAGTGGAGATCACTGGTGGTGGGGCAGGACCATGCCTTGCTGCTTTTCTAGCAAGAGGCCCATGGTGCCTGACTGCTGGGGTTGGTGTTCAGGCAGTAACCTCTTCCTGATTCCAAATGTAGAATTCGGTAAAAGACCAAATTAAGTTACATGAGGGCACTAATGTCTGTATCGTCCATGTTTTTCCGAAGAGTGACGTGGAGTTTTAGGCAGCAGTTCTGGCTTGGTGGGACCTGGGGCTTCATTGCGTGTGCCTGGGGGTCATCATTAACATCAGCGAACGCATGCACTCGGGCCAAGACGTGCCCAGATGGAGCGGAGCACCCTGGCCCCGTGCTGGCTGCCAGCTCCGAGCTGTTGACCCCAGGCTCGGTTCCTGGTAGCAAGACGTGCTCTCTGACCTCGGCCTCCAAAGGTAAACGCTGTGCGGTCTCCCTGGCTTTCTGCTGAGCCGCTCCTGCTCCAGCGCAGGCCTACCCGGTGCCCGCCCGCAGCGGGACGTGCGGGGCGCTGCTGCTGCCAGGGCAGTAGGAAGGGGGATTGGTTTCAACACAGGTTCCGTGTCCTCCTGCAGGACAGCCCTGTGGAGGTTCCCAAACCCCCAGCCCGGGGCCGGCTGGAAGCGAATCTGCTCCCATCTTGGGCAGCCTGCGTGGCTGGGGACGAGGTGCCGGTGGGCCACGGGATGAGCCTGCTGGCAGCAAGGGTGATCCGTGTCATCCACCGCTGCCACAAGCATCTGCTCGGGGGCTTCGGCTCCTGCAGCCCACCCCCTGCCTCCCCCTTGCTGGTTGTGCAGGAGCCCTGCCCTCGGCAAAGACTGCGCGGAGGGTGGACAGAAACAGCTCCTGCAGTGTCAGGAGCAAGCAGGCAGAGCCCACTGCTGCATGGTCACGGCGGTGACAAACCGCTGCCGCCTGCACGGTTGGGGCACGTGCCCTCTGCTGTGGCACAGGGGTGCAGCACCTGCCGAGGGCTCGTTGAAAACGTCGTTAAGAGTGTGGTGTGGAGCAAGTACCAGGAAAGAGCTAGATAAAAGCTGCTGCAAAGGTGTCCATCCTTGCTGGCAGAGGAAGGGCCACCGCTGTGAGCCATGTCCTGCCCCCCTGTGCCACCCAGCCTCAGGCTTGTGTCTGCCTGGGGAAGGCACTGGGGGCAGGGAAGGGTCCTGGCCCTTCTCTCCGTGCTGTCGGGTGCAGGAGCACCCGTCCAGGGTGCTGGGAGCTTCCCCTGCTGCATCGTGTCTTCTGCAGTGTGGGGGTAGAAGATCCCACCTTTCCTTGGCAGGAGGGAGATGATGAAACAACCAGGAAGAGCTTTGGAATTGGCTATTAAAACTTGGCAGGCTCCTAATGTGTAATAATTAATGATAACGGGAAATGGGCTTGTCCCAGGTGAGGTACGGGGTGCACCGGGGGGGGAAGCTGCCCTGACGGCCGGTGTTTGCGTGTGTAACCGATCCTGAAAGGCAGCTCCAGCCTTAACTCTTACGGCTCTGGGTGGTGGTTTAACTGTGGGAAACAACGTTATGGAGAGTCCCCCCCTTGGAGCCAGCTGCTGCGTGCCAGGTCCCTGCCGAGCACGGTGCTGCCGCACGTTCCCGGTAATTCCCTGTGCCTGTGGCACGCGGGCTGTCCGGGGAAGAAGACGAAGAGCGTTGTGTGCTGCAGGACGCGGCCAGATATGACATGCAGAGAACAAGGCAGCTGGTGATTTAGGCAGCCTTGGGTGGGGGCTTTGGCTGGGCTTTCTAACCGAATAGTGCCGGGTGCGGAGGACTGCAGGGGTGCCTGGGCACCCGTATGCCTCGAGTGGTGGCGCTCGTCCTGGTTCTCCCGCCGCTGAGCTCTGTAACTTGAGTTTGCCAAAGGACGTGGTCCAGAAGATCAAGGTCTTGCTATAAAGGCATAGTGAAGACTAACCAGCTCTTCAGTTGTCCGCATCTCCCCTTGGGAGGTGATAGCAGATTGGAATGCAGGTAGTCCTCTCTTGGGCTCTAGAGTCTCCTTCTCTAAGGCGTTTTCCCTCGTTCGTGAAGGACTTCTGTCAACACCGCCTCCTTGCTTTATTGGGTCTCCTCCCGTCTGCTTCAACTGCCCCCCACATGAGGAAGTTCCCTTGCATGTGTCCAGCAAGGTGCAGGCTGTCCCCCTTCCCTTCTTACCCCCGTCATCAGTGCTGCTGTGGGGGCAGGTGATGCTCTGCAGCCGTGGAACCTCCTGTGACACAGCTGCTCTTCACGGATGTTGTGAAACGCAGCACGACAGCTTCTCTTGTCTGGCCTGGTGGATCACAGGGCACTGAAGCTCCTTGGTACCGAATCACAAATCTCTTCAGGTGGGAAGGGGCCTCTGGAGGTCACTTGGTGCAACACCCCTGCGCAAGCTGGGTCACCTAGAGCAGGTTGCTCAGGACCATGTCCAGATGGTATTTGAATATCTCAGAGGATGGCGACTCCACAGTGTCTCTGCGTGACCTGTGAGCGGTAAAAAACCCTTTTCTTACAGAGTCACAGGCTGGTGGGGGTTGGCAAAGGTTTCTGCTCCGCATCTGGAGACTGTGGTAGGTCAAAAGCAGGAAAGACTGAAATAGTGGCTAGTGTCCGGTCCTCAGAGAAAGTTTGGAGACTGTTACTAGTTACTGAGATAGAAACAAGAAGAGCATATACCTCCCTGTCCGTGGCACATAGGTGTCGTGTCTTCTGCAGCTCTGCCTTCGAGTGCGGCCCCTGTCCCAGCACCAGGCTGGCAGTCCCATGGCCTGGCTGAGGCTGGTGTGGGAAACCCTGGTCATCCCTTGACCCCACAAGGAGGGGATTGAACAGGGGATCTACAGACTGCAAAAAGCAGGTGAGCCAAGCGTTAGTGGACACCAACTGCTTCCGGGAAATCCGATTGACTAGATCTTTTGCTGAGATTAGGTGGTGTTCAGCCTGCTGTGTGTGGGCAGCATTTCCCCAGGCCAGCACCGACGTGCAGCAGTCAGGTGGCATCTCCAGATTTCACCTTTGGGTGAAATCCTGCTTTCTAGCCTCTGTGGGATGGGATTTTTCTCCTAGTACATCCTCATCTGGGAAATGTGGGAAGTGATGTTGGGACACAGGGTCAAGGTTGTGTTCGGAGGTGGGATCACAGCTGCTCTCTGTCTGCACTGCTCATCCTCAGCGTGGTGCTGCATTGAGCGAGGGAGGCAGTTGGCTACCTCAGTCCTGCTCAGACTTGCTGTTTCCCAAGGAAAAAATGCCTTCGATCCCTGTACGTGTTGTCCTGCCACCGACCCCTGCCTTCCTTGCTGGCTCTCATGTCAGCTCCTCCCAGCGTCCGACTGGATACAAGGTCCTGGAGTTGTATTTGGCCATTAGATTATTGCTCTCTATGGGAACCAGCTGAGATTTGTCCTTTTTCACTATCTCTGTAATTGATTTTTAGCCTGGTTTTGTCATTAATCAAGTGTGTCTTTAAAATGAGAGGTGAGCCCAGCACAGCTCTTCTGTGCTGCCTCTGCCAGCCAGCGAGTGGGTTTTCCTGCAGCCTGCGAGCTCGTAATGAAAACGCTGAATTGAACCCGACCCAGGCGTGACCCCCGCAGGGGACTTATTCATCATCCTTCCCGAGTCTGGCTGCAAATCTTTAATCATCGAGTCTGTGTGTGCAGCCTGGCGCCGCGGCTGCGGTGTGCCCGTCCGTCCCTGCCGCGCCCCCAGCCGCTGCGTGCGGAGACGCGCCCTCCTTGCCGCTTCGCCGTCCTGGCACCTTTTGGTCTGGTCAAAGCCTTCGCCTCTCCCGGACCTGATTCTGTTTCGGCGCTCTCAGATCCACGCCGCTGCCGTGTGCGCAGCCGCGGTGCCTCTTTCACATCTGCAGCAGCTGGAGGTTTCCGCGGACTCTGGGGAGCATCACCCGTGGGTGTTAAAGCTGCTGGTCGCCGGGAGTTAGAGCTGGGCTTTGCGGTCCCGGCAAAAACCACCCATGTCCCTGCGAGCCGCCGCAGAGCTGCGGCCGTGGCTTGATGCACAGTGCGGGCAGCGGCTGTGTGTTCTGGGCACGGAGCAGCCCCGCGCCTGCGGCGTCCGGGCTTTGGGTTTGGAGAGCGGGGCCAGGAATCTGGGGAAGGACCCCTGGGGAAGAGCCCCTGTCTGCTGGGGTTGGTGAGGAGGGCCAGGCTCCACCATGGCTATGGTGTACGGAGCAGGGGACGCAGCCACATCTTCTAAACCAGGATGCCCCCAGACATTTAGAAGACACCCCAGTATGAGACTTCCCCAAGGATTCCCCCTGGAAAATACAAAACCTGCTGTCTAAAACATGGAAACACCTCCCTGCAGGGACAGAGGCCTCCCTCCCTGGCCAAGCTGGGGAGGAGGAGGGCTCCCAGGGCCACACTGGTGTTGCTGAGGCCCAGGGGAGGGGGAGCTTTGGGTAATGCTCTTGCATGAGGACCTTCTTCGGACAGAATCCCGGGCTGGAAGGGACCTCAGGAGATCACCCAGCCCAACAGCCCCCCCCAGAGCAGGGGCACCCCCAGCAGGGGGCACAGGGTGGCGTCCAGGCGGGGCTGGGATCTCTCCAGAGCAGGAGACCCCACACCCTCTCTGGGCAGCCTGGCCCAGGGCGCCGTCACCTGTAGAGGGAAGAAGCTTTTCCTCACTTTCAGATGGAACTTCCTGTGTCCCAGTTTGTGCCCATTGCCCCCTGTCCTGTCCCTGGGCACCACTGATAAGGGTCTAGCCCCTTCCTCTGGACACCCCCCTGGAGATACTGATCAGCATTGACCAGATCCCCTCTCAGGCTTCTCTTCTCCAGACAGAACAGCCCCAGCTCCCTCAGCCTTTCCTCAGACCAGAGATGCTCCAGGCCCCTCATCATCCTCACAGCCCTTCGCTGGGCTCTCCCCAGCAGTTCCCAGTCTGTCTGGAACTGGGGAGCCCAGAGCTAGACACAATATTCCAGACATGGCCTCACCAAGGCCTCTTCTTAATGCACCCCAGGACACTGTTGGCCGCCTTGGCCATGAGAGCACACTGCTGGCCATGGAGAGCTTGGTGTCCACGAGGACTCCGAGGTCCTTCTCCGCAGCCGCTGCCTCCCAGCGGGTCACCCCTCACCTGCCCTGGTGCTGGGGTGGTTCTGATGCGTGGGGCTGGCCAGCCGCCGTGCAGCGGGGAGGTGCAGCGGGGGCCGCGGGTGCCTGCGGACGGCTCCGCTCGCCCAGCAGTGAAGTTCTGCAGAGATTTTTCAGGCACGCGGACAGTGAGACCGGGAGCGGTGGTCGGGCAGCCAGCTGCCAGCAGCAGATGCTTGGGGCAAAGTGTGGAAGCTGCCAGGGCAGAGCTGCTGTCGTGAAGGTAATTAGCGAAGAGTGAGCAGCACTGCGAGGGGGGGGCGCAGATCCTGGCAAATAACGGGAGCTGAGGGGTGGGGTGGCAGGGGAGGGCGGGTTCG
>VWZZ01000897.1:62135-78709 GCA_013399095.1 Psophia crepitans | reverse complement strand
GTGATGCGCACACGCACGCACACCCGTGACCACAGCCAGCTCGCAGCCCTGCTCCGTGGGGATGAGGTGCTTGGGCGGGGGGAGCTGTCCCTAGGTGTGTAAAGAAAAAAAAGCACCCACCCCGCAGCAGAAGCCCTCCCCCCACGGGCAGCCCCTCTGCCGGGCACCTGCCGCGGGAGGGCATCGCGCACGGCGCGCCGCTCCGCGCCTCCCACCCGCAAACCCCCGAGCCCCTTCCCCGCTCCCGCCGGGCCCCCGGGGAGGCGGGCAGGGGATCCCCGCGGCCTCCGTCTCCGCAGGTTTTGAGCCGGAAAGAACCAGAGAATTTCTGGCTCATGAGAGAGGTCGGGAGACGTGTCCGTGGGGCTGCCGTGTACCGGAGGGAGAGCGTCCGCCCCGGCCCGGCCGGGTGCAGGCGTGTGTGCGTAGAAATAGCGGGGAAAGAAAGGAAGAAAAATAAAAGGAGAAGAAAACGAAAAGAGAAAAGGAGAAGAAATTTAAGAGGGAAAAGGAGAAGAAAAGGAAGATGAAACAAAAGAATAATAAAAAGAAAACGAAGAAAGAAGAAGGCGGAAAATAAGAATAAAAAGAAAATGAAGAAGGAAAAGTTAAAGAACGAAAAGAAGTAGAAGAAAAAGGAAAACAAAGCAAAAAGGAAAAGGGACGAAGAAAGGGCAGGGGCTGCGGGCAGGGATGCGGGCGGGGGGTTCCTCCTCGGCCGGCCCCAGTTGCAGCCTGGCCGGGCCGCCCCCGCCTCGCCGCGCCCCGCGGCAGGGCCAGCAATGCCGGGGAACTGCTCTCCCGCTGGTGTCGCCGACCCAGCTCACCAAATGCCCGACAAAGTAATTAATAACCCCAATGCCCTTCGAGGTGCTCGGCTTCCCAGGGGAACCCGGCACCCCCAAACCTGCTGCCCCCCGGGACCCAGCCCTTCCGCCCCGCTCCGAGATGGTTTTAATTTGCTCCAGCTCCTTTTTCCCCTTCCACCCCCTCTTCCTCCACTCCTCTCTCGGCCCTCTCGGTTTATTCGTGCTCCCTCCTGCCTCCGGTTTTGATTTAGCGTTGTGAGCTCACGGTCCGGCATGGGAAATATTAGGCTGGGGCTAAGGCTCTGGGTGGGGAGGGAAGTCCCTGTCCCCCACGGGGTGAGGGACAGGCCGCCCCCGCCGAGAAACCCTCCCTTGGAGCAGGGGCAGCAGCTCCCGGGAGCACTCTGCTCCACGGGTGCTCCTCGGCTCAGAAAGAGATAAATACTTCCTCCTCCCCCCCACTCCCTCGCTCTTTAATTTTCTTTTCTTGTCCCTGCTGTGGTGGAAAGCTCAGAAAAACCCTCCATCCTAACCCTCTGCAAAAAGCTGCTGGACATTGGGGTGTCTGTGCACGTTGTTAGTCTGGCTGAGCAGGAATACCTGCCAGCCGTGAAGCAGGTAGCTCCATGAGCTTTTTTTTATTATTATTTTAAATAGAAATACCAAGAATATCGCTCTTCTGCGGCAGCTGTCAACTCTGCTAGTTAAAGGTAGGAGTTCCCGTGTGTTTCCCCATTATTTATTCTATACTCATTAATGATTGAGAAATGCCGTGGCTCTTAGAGGGGATCTTTAGTTTAGTCACGGTTATGGAGCTCATTTGCTGTCACGATCAATCAAAATTGGAAAACGCTACTGCCGCGGGTTCAAAACGGGTGCCTGTGCACGAAAGGCAGGCTGCGAAGCGTAGTGTTTCTCCCTGGCGAAGCGGAGTGCAATATTATCTGGGTGCCTGTGCGTGTGCTTTTTGTGTCACAAGGATCACAAAATTACTTCTGACAATTTATTTTTTTTTTCTTGAGCGTTTTGACACTGGCTAAATATCGAGTTGAACAATCCCTCTGTCATAACAAAAAATGCTTTCTGTTTTCTGAAGAAAGGGCTTTGAGAGCTCAAAAAATAAAATCATTTTTCAAAGCTTAATGTGCTGTCTGAGCCATTTTGTTTAATCATATATTTCAGCTTGGTAAAGGCCACAGGTTGAGTAATTAACAATAACTTGGTTTCATTTGTCAAAAGCAATTTAGCTGGATAAAATATACTCGACTGCAAGCCAGAAGGCTCCACAACTCCACATGGAGAGAAAAAAAAAATACCAAAACCTTTTAGGCTTGGGTTTTCTTTCCTAAAGACTACATTTCTGGTCACAGATTCTTAACGTGAAACTGATAGCAGGATGCTGGATCCTTAATAAATTCTATCTAGTTCTTGTGCAAAACATGGTCGATCTGAAGACAGCGCAGATAATTTTAAATTAATTTAATTGCTTAAATAAATAGCAGTGGATATATCCTACCTTTCTTTTTACTAACGATATCATTACTTTCTTCTCCTTTTCTGCCCGTAAACCATTTTGGATCACTGCGTGTGGATTTGAAATCCCTTTTACTGCCCTGAGAAGCACGCAGGCAGCGGGGGGTGTTTTGTCGCTGCCGTCTGCGCCGTTAGTGGCACGCAGGGGTCTCACTGGACGGGAGGTTCGAGGGCTGTCGGTAGACGCGGGCAAGCGGGACGGGGCTGCCTGTGTCCCAAAGGTGGGTGCAAACCAAAGCCTCTTCCTTGCAAAGGCTTAACGCTGCGAGAGAGACGTCTGTCAGACGTACACGGGGGGGACTGGCACGCAGGAACGGCTCCCTTGGGCGGCGGGGTCGGTGTCGAGATGCAGTTCGGCTGCCTGGGGATGGAGCAGCCTGGAGTGCCCCCCGGCTGCGCGCTGCAGGGGAGGAGGCGGCAGCAGCGGGGGCCTCTGAGGACAGGAGCAAAGCACCACCGCGTCGCAGCCTGGCAGCTACAGGCTGTCTTCCCAGCAAAGGAGTTTGTGGAGGATGAAAGCAAGCACCCATCCTTTAAAAAGCAGGTATGAAACCCTGATTCTGCACAGGACAGCTCCTCTCTCCCCACGCTCACGCAGTCTCACGCTGCCGGCCACAGCGGCATGGCGTGAGGGGCAAAAATCCCAAGCCCAGCAGCGGAGCGTTCTCTTTTTCTGGCTTTGTTAGGGCTTAGATTTAAACCACCGTGGAAGCCGCGCTCTGGCATGTAATGTCATCGCACTGGCTCTGGGCAGGTGCCGAGTTTGTCCCCAAGTCCCCAGTGTGTATGGCAGCACCTGCCCTGCTTCAGTGGGATGAAAACAGGGTCGTGCACCACAGCCACGCTGGCTGCAGGCCAGGAGGCAGGTATGTGTTCCTTGTGGGGGAATTCAGAGCTGAGGATGCCACTTAGCTTTCCAATTTCCTCGGTTTGCTGAGCCCATTACCGAAAAAACACCTTTCACCTTCCACATCCAGGTCCGCCCTTTCCACCTCGTCTTTAGGAGTACTGACGACACCATCCATGCAGCGCCCTCCCGTGCTCTTCCCAGGGTGAGAGCAAACATCTGTTCCTCTCCTGCAAACACTCACCCAGCCCCAGCACCACACGGTGCTGAGAAGTCACAGTCCTTGCGATTCGGTGCGAGCTGTAGGTGCTGTGAGAGATGATCAGCACCACCCCAGATGAAGTCCTTGTCTCCTGGCTGACCAGCTGCCCCCGCGACCACCGGAGTCAGCAACTGTCTCTGTTCACTGGTGACTATTTCTTCAGTCCTACAGTGCACTGAAAGAGAAACAAAAAAAACACCAAAACCCCAAATATTTTCCTTTAGATTAAGCTCTTGCTTCATGTTAAGCCCATATGGAAGTCTTTGCCCGAGTAAGAATCTCTGCAAGATCAGCTCGTTAGCTTGTGCCCAACTTTGCAAACAAATGCCGCACGTGCTTGCCGACAGAAGGATGAAGGGCTGCTAAACCTATTCCTTTGTTTTCTCGCTGAAATGGTTTTCTCATGACCATAATGAAGTGGGAAGGCCACACACTTGGCAAAGAAACGGATGCTAAGTTGTGCTGGTGGAAAAAACACATCAGGTAGGCTGAAACAGCACCGGGTCGGCTTGTTGCATTTGGCACCGTGCGGATGGAGAGCGGTGGCACGCTGAACGGCGTGGACGTGGCCCCAGGGGAAGAGCAGGGAATCGCCTCCTCGTGCAAAACATTTCAGATGAGATTCGGACACCTTCACTCACGCTTAAGTCAGCCATGCTTTATGGCACGGATCCACCCAGCACATCACACCCCGGCTCTCCGAGATGGTCCCCTGTTGGTTTTGTGTGGGATCTTCTCATCCCTAGGGAGACCTGGAGAAGGGCCACAGGGGAAAAAGGGAGGGATGTACATCAGGGTGACCTGAGCCAATGGTTTAGAAGAAAGGCAAGACAAATCCAGATCTTACAGAGGAATAACCTGCCCTGCCTTTCAGACAGCAATGGGCTTCACACAAACCTGAAGACAAGGTCTCACCTGAGACCAGGCTCTCCTCTGGTGCGGGACCCTGCAGTCAGCCAAGGGGCAGCTGATCCAAACGCCACCAGGGCGGCTTCGGGGGGCAGCCCTGACCCCTACATCTCATGCAACCCACCCCACAGGGAACATACCTGTCAGCTGTGGCAAAAGGTGGCACCTTCCCAATTAGTTTGCCTCGTGCGTTTTGCTCAATGTCTGGCTTGGAGTTCAGGGTAGTGAAGGATGCAACAGGTTAAATTTTATAGAGCTGGGCTAGGAATATAACCTATCTTCTGCAGCTCTTTATGACCTGGTGCCACACTTCATAGCTCTTAACAAGGGCGCTGTATGAGGTATGTGCTCAGCGTGTTGTTCCAGCAAGCCAAGAGCTGTGTTTCACGGTGCTATACCAAAGCATTTCACAGAGTTCAGAGCCATTTAGTGGCAGGTAAACTCTTTTCAGGGATCATTTCACAGCAGAAACTTGTATCAATATGAAAATGCACCGAGGTAGCAAGGCAAGAGTGAGGTGAGCAGCAGAGAACATTATAACCATCATAAAGACCCTGAATAATCATCACAGAGCTGTGTTTATTTCTCCCTGTATGTGGCACGGGGGATATAAAATGGGATTTACAGCACGTAAAGCTGTGAAGAGCTGCCTTGTCCATTCTAGCTGGCTCCTTCAGCCCTGAAGCACCTCTCCAGGGACTGCTCCGGTGATGCTCCCTTTGCTTCTCATTCCTGCCTGCTGAGCAGCATGCTTCTCACACAAGGCCCTTAAAATTAAAGATGAAGGGGGGGAAAAGACCGACACCTTATCCTCACTGCCTTGAAAACTGAGCAAAGACTAAGAGCAGGCATTGTGAGCAGCAGCCTGCCTTGCATGAAGGCACGGCCCTTCCTCCTCCTCCCACGGGCACAGCAGCTAAACCCTGCAGTTCACCCCACAGAGCTGGGGGGCCGACGCACTCGCGGTCCTGTAACATTTGGACCCACACATCCCAGCTCCTGGAGCTGATTTGTTGGGTTTTCCCATATTCTGCCTACCTGCTGCCTGGCTGCAGCAGTGAGCCATGACCTGGGCATGAAGCTCTCAAGACCAGCAGGGTGTTTCTCAAGGCATCATTTCGGCCAGGAGCTCTCCATCAGGTCATTTGGTGGACACCAAAACCATGGCATGGCCGGAGGGAGGAGCTGCAGGTGGCAGATGGGAGGGAAGCCCAAACCTTCTGACAGAAGGAAAGACCAGTAGCTCCTTCCATCCCCTTTGCTCCAAGGGACATGACGAACATCATGGTCCTTGGCCAGACTGAGGTGGGGTTGGTGGTACAGCCACGGTCCTTTACCTCTGCCGCAGGAAAGAGGGGAAGCCTGCGACACGGGTGATGCTGCTGCTTCGGAGGAACTACTTCAGCTGCAGCTGGCAACAGCTGGAGCCCAGCATGGGAAGTTGAGCCTGTGTAAGGCACTTCCCCTCCCTTCGTGGTGAAGCCAGCATTTGCCCCAGGCTGAGACTGGCTTTATTCCCTGCTCCCTTAGTAAAAGCACCCACCGATAGTGATGGGTGCTGCACAACATTGCTACCAAACAGCCACGCTGAGGCATGAAACATTTTGGAAATGGAAGCGATCACTCCGTTCCCCTTGTCTCCTTGAATGCTCATGGCTGGCAAGAGACAATGAAAATAAACAAAAAACATTATTTATGTCTCTATAAATTGTTTTCTCTAGAGAGGAAAAAAAAATCCTTTGAGCAAAATAGGTCTTGGTTTTTTGGTTTTGGTTGGTTGGTTTAGGTTGGGGTTTTTTTGCAAGAGTGTGGGGTTGGGTGGAAATGTTTTCAGATGCAAAAGATGGACTTTTGACAGTGGGATTTTTTTGACAGATGAGATAAGAGAAACTGACTAGTCCTGTAGGGCTGGAAAAGTTTTATTTTCACTTCAGGGAAAAGCCAAAATGTTTTTTGATCACTTTGGTTTGAGTCTGATGGGAAGTGCTCTGTTAGATTGCTTTGAAAGAGGGGAAAAAACCTCTTAGCTTGCCTCAGTTCAATTTTTTCCTGGAAAACAGACGCAACGTTTTGCAGTAAGCTCTTGTAAAAAATATGTTTGTGGCACCGGTCTGCAGCTCTGAGGGCATGTGGAGTGGGAAAAGAGCTGCTGAATAATGGGATGGTGTTTTCACAGCCACTTCAAACCAGAACCCCACTTTTAATCCTGCCCCGAGACCTTCCATCTCCTCCTGGCCCCCTCTACTTCTGCCCCCATGGTCATCCCTGGCAGGCAGAACCCGAGCCCAGACCTGGTTTCGCTGTCGCGGGCTGGGATATAGTTAACACAGATGTCATTTGACGTCAGCTGTTGGGTGAGACTGGTTGCAGCAAGTCCGATCAAAGATGCATAGACCCTGTCCCCAGAAGTGGGCATAAAAAGACCCTTTCTTGCTCTACACCCTCCCAAGCAAGCTCCAGAATAGAGGAACTTGCTGGTTTTTGGGGTGGGTTGTTTTTTTGGGTTTGGGGGTTTTTTTTGGCATAATGCACCAATGAGTTTAACCAACATGAATTTGTTTAATTCTGTGAGCTTCGGTGGGCAGAGGGGAGCTGGGAGATGAAAGCAGACCCAAGCAGGAGCTGGTCAGGGCTTGCAGTAATGCCATGGTGCAGGAAGCCAGGCATCGTCCAGGGATGCCCAGGGAGCCTGGACAGACCTGGCAGCTCCCCCTTTCTGCTGAACCTGCGCCCAGGATATCAGCTCCTTAAGATTTTAAGGAACAAGTGAAACACGTTGTACGTTACATGAACGCTGCTGCTGCTCCTCTCTGGTAGTTTTCCTGGAACAGCGGCGGCAGGAAGGAGCGGCGAGCGTTGGAACGGGAACGACTGCATCGCCGGCTGCCACCGTCGGGACGGGGACCGCGGGCCGCAAACAAAGAGCGGCTCCTTTCTGGAATTGCCCCTCTAAATCAAACGTTGCTCCTGTAGGGAGAGCGTACAGGTTGTTTGAGTTATTGTGTGTTACTGGACGTACGCAATGCTAGAAGAGCCATTTACTGTTCCTGAATCTAACCTGAGCAGCTCTGCTCTCCGCGTTAAGATTTATTTGCGCGGCACGTATGGTCCTGTACCTTGGCACAAACCTTATTTCCCTCTGCCTTTGTTCCTTCCTCCTCCTCCAACAGGGATTTAGGGGGGCTAGCGGCGCCCTAGCCTTGCTGCGCTGTTGGGACCGGCAGCCGCTGGCTCAGGATGGGCACAGCCAGCCCCCAGCCCCCAGGATGTGCCCCGGGTGCCAAACCCTGCCCTCGGCTCCCCACCCCGAGGAATTCGGCATNCCCCTCAGACTGGGACCGGGTGAGCGAGATCCTCATGGACGGCTGGGCCAACAATTTGGATAAAATGCAAATGAAACAATGTAAGAGGAAAATGTAAGGACGATTTATAAAGGCTGCACACAAACAATGCTTCCTGCTATTAATTCGAAGGCGTCAATAGCTGAGTGCTTTCAGGGCACAGTATCTACTCTGTTTTCCATTTATATGCTAGAATTGTGGTAGATGTCAGGAGAATTTAATACACATGATGTAGGCATATGAATAAGCTGGATCCTTTTCTGGGAACAAGTATTCATAAGTCTCCATGTGGTTCCACATCTACAAAGACATGGGTATTTATTTCACGAGATCTGGACTCCATTTCAGGCAAGAAAAATCCCACTAAAGCCAATGGGGAATCTTTCTGTGCGCGTCAATGGATCTCAGAGCCCCGATCCAGGAATGCACTTAAAACACATGCTTAACTTTAAAGCCAGGCTTAAGTCTCGCTGAAGTCCATTAGATGTAAGCGTATGCTTTTGCTGAAAGATGGGGAATTTAAACAAGCGTTTCTGTGCTTACCTGAATCGGAGCTTGGCTCGCGCTCACAGCAGAGTGGAGCTGAGGCTCGTAAAAGCAACGCTACAGAAATAGCACCCATTTGAAGTTTTACGGGTCCGGGTTGTCGGTCTGTTATCCGGCCAGCGCGGAGGGAAAGGCTCTTTTCGCAGACGAAGGCAGGGTTCGGCGTACGTTTGCATCTGCTGCGATTCCCCAGACCTGTGCGGGTCAAACCCCGCTGACTTGCACGGCCAGCGGCCCAGCCGCGTTTTGGGGAGGGTGCTCTGCCCTGCCCTTCCCTCTCAGCCATCCGGTGAGGACGTGAAGCTCAGCGGGTGACTTTCAGCACCCCCACCGCAGCCCTCAGGTGCCCATCTCTTGCCTTTAGGGTTTAGGCACTTCAAATGGGCGCACCCCCCCCCAGACTGACAGCTTTTTGGGGGAGAAGGCCCTGCTGACCCACAGCTGAGCACAGACTCCCAGCCTGCCGGGGACTCGTGCGTCCTCACTACGCGGCCAAGCACAGAGCCCCCGCTTGTACTGGCCCCATTGCTCCAGGGAGAAGCGATGCGTCTGTCTTGCACCAGCTCAGGTCTCCCAGGTTCTGTCCTTGCTGGTGTGAAAGCACCGGTTCCTCCCCAAAATCCTTCCTGGGCAGCAGCCTGGCTTTGCCCTGGGGGCTGGTGGAAGCCTCAGCAAGTGCCACAGGCCCCCAGGGTAACGGTCCGGACCAAGTTACTGCCCTCCCCACACACACCATATAATTTTGAGTGAGCAAATGTAAGTCCTACAGGAGCCCGATGGCTTTGCATCCCCTCCCTCGGGCACAAGCCGCTGCCAGCCAGGCTGCAGGGAAAGGGGGTATTATCCAGCGTAAGTAACATCAGCAGGTTAAAAACCAGGTCTCCAGCTCAAGCAGGGAGAGGAGGGGATTCCCTGGAATGGCTGCGGCGTGGGACAGAGGGACTGGGAAAGCACAGGAGCAGGAAACCCTCCGGGGAGATGGACATCACCTCATCTGCTTCTGCCGCGTATTTATTCCCCTTCTCCCAAGCCCTCACTCTGGCTTTCTGCAACCTGCAGCTGAATGAGTGACCTGCTCTGGGCTCCAAGATTCACCATCTGCAGTGATTAATTTCCTCAGGATTAAGTTCCTCTGATTTAAAACAACAGATAATGGCTAATAAGGGGAAACGTCCCTATCATAAACACTGCTTTGGCATTTACCATTTGAAATAATTTATATTCTCTGGTATAGTGGGTTTGTATCACCAGCCTTAATGACTGTTTCTGTTTAATTTTCAGATGCTTAATTGCAGTAGAACACTTCAACACCATTAAATTAAAACAAGCTACCAGCTTTTCCTTGCCTACGCTGCTGGCCTGGCTCCAAGTGACATTTAAAGCAATCTCAGATGTTTTATTCCTGCCACACAGGCTGCTCGCTTACAAACAAAAAGTGTGTGCGCGTGTCGGGACGGGAGGGGTATGTAAAGCCACCAACATGGGAGCATTGAGAAACTTCCAGGCAGAAGAGAATCGGGATGAGGCTCGGTGGCCAGGACCGCTTTCCCTTCTCTGGAGCAGGTCTGCGGTACCCGGCCGTGCCGACGGGCAAGCGAAGGGTTGGGGGGCACAGAAAGACCCCAAAATGGGAGCAGACCTTCGGGAGTAGCCGCCAGACCCCAGCCTTGGCAGACACCCCCTCTCCGTCCCAACACGAGCTCTGCTGGGGCTTTGCTGGAAAAGATCCTGTTAAGGGGCTTTATCTTGGGGCAGTTTCACATCTCTGAGCGAATTTTCCAATGTGGAAGTACTTTGGGTTTCAGGTACCTATTAAAAAGGAGTAAGAGGAAATGGAGTTCCTCTATAAGTTAATATTCTTTGGTAATGGATGTTTAGAGTTAGTATGTGTCTTTACAACATCATTCATAGGGGTATTGTTTGCTTCTGACAGTTTTTCTTTTAAGATTAATGTGCTTATGAAAACCTTGTGCACTGTTCTACGAGGCGAGCTTGAAATCCATCAGCAATACCATCGCCATGACACAATGCTGGGAGAGCAAAGCAAATGACAAACAGAATCTGGTTTTTCAGAGACCAGTGTGTATTGAAGAGAAATGATCTGAGGCAAAATTTGGCCTCTCTCCAGCTACCCTTCCTGTTCTGCTGTTGGCACTACCAGAGGAGGAGAGAATAAAAATACATGCGAGGGAGTGAAAGAAAACAAATTTAATTGGGGGGAAAAAATAACTCAAACCTGCTAGCGTTTGGTCTCTTTTTAGCAAACAAGCATATGGAAAATTCATATAAAGTTTAAAGACTAATTCTGCCAAACAGCCTTGTTATACATATAAATAATTTCATTGGAGATCAGCGGAAACAATGCAATTAGAGGCGAGTTGCATTTAGCATGTTGGGATTGCATCCAGTTGACGTGCATCCTCGTGAAAATTCAAACATCATGGACCAGACTCCCAGCTACGCTCAGCTGCCAAAGCTGTGTCGGGTTTTTTTATGGGTTTTTTTAATGTTTGCTCGCCCGACCCTGATTAGACCAGACAAGGGTCTGGCCTCGCTGCTGCAGGAGACAAACCAGCGTGCAGCACGGACACGCCGGGTTAAGCGTTACATGCTGCAGCTGGATGCAGGGGAGCCGAGAGCCTTGCAGGGGGTACGAAACCATCGCTGACAGGTCACCGTGGGACTCAACCTGCCCTAGCAAGGAGCTGAAGGTGGGGGGGGTGCCGATGTGCTGCTCCATGGGGTCATGCCCTCCCTGCCACCCCCCAGATCCTTCAGAGGCTTTGCAGAGAATTGGGTCAAAATAGGCAATATTTGGAGGAAAAAGAAATTTAAATATTGCTCTTACTTGGGCAAAGGTGGCCTTGTATTCCCACCTGGGTCCTGGTCATCCGTAGGAAGAAGGCTGTCCATCTTCATGAAGGCAGCACCCTTTGCTCGCCCTGCTCTGGGGTGGGAAGAGAAGAAAAGCCTTAAAAAACCATTTCTGCTGGGTTACCTGATCCCAGCACTGGGATGAGTGCAAGAACAGCCTGGATCCAGCCTCTCGCCCTCCTGTTTTGATCGTTATCTCAGACACAACACCCTTTTTTTCTTGTATTACAGCCACCTGAAAAATAACAATTAATTTCATTCTCCTGAGTTCTTTAGCAGAGCAAGGAGCAAACACAGGGGGGACAGACCTAGCGCTTTGCACCACTTGCAGTGAGTCTGCTTTCCTGATGAAAACTTGCAACCCTGTGTTTAATAAAGCCTCTGATAAACCTGAACATGATTTGTTTTCCTCAGAAAGCCCAGTAGTTGAAATCACCTGGGATTGTTTTCCCATCTCCTCTAGGAACCTCAGCAGCTTTTAGCTTTCCAAGGGAAGGAGACTGGCAGGGGCCATCCATCCATCCTCCTTTTTGACTCCAATTGCTCACCCACACTTTGCCATCCACTGGCAAACACCAACAGCAGCCTCAAAAATATCCATTTTCTACCAGCGAGGGGCAAGGGGAGACCCTAAGCTGTGCCCCTGCCCCAGGGAAGGGCTCCCCTGAGCAGCCATGAGGACACCAAAAAAAGGCCCCAGAACTGCTGCTTGTTACTCTGTCTGTAGTGATTTTCATCAGACAACCTCCTGGCCACGGGTGCCACCCACAGTCCTACCGAGGGGACTGCTCCATGCCAGAGACCTTGCCCTGGTCAGCAGGAGAGGAAGATAAGAGAACCAGAAGCCCAGGAAGGGTGAGCAGGTGCCCCAGCATAATTTATAAGAGAAGAGAGATGGACAGAACACAAGTCCTCTGGCAAGGAAAGCTCCCTTTCCACCAGCCCATTTTATTTCTCCATGGTCAGGTGCTACCGCCTTACACAGCACCAACACCATTGTCTCCTACAGGATGCTTGAGTCCCCAAATACAATGTGGTGAAGCTGCAGATGCCCATTTTCCTGGTCTGCTTTCCAAGGAGGATCGGTTCCATGAGGGCTCTGGTTTCTGCTCTTCATCAGCTGCCTCACCATTGTCTCTTCTAGGCTGAGTGTTTGCAAAGCTGGACTGGCGCAGGCAGGGGGAGCACGAGGAGATGAGAGCTACCATGTCCACCCCTCCAGCTCCTGCCAAAAAAAAAACAAAAAAAACCACAAAAACCCAAAAACAACCCAGCAAGCAAATACCAATTTGGTGGGAAAGGTGCTGCTGAAGGGGATATCTTTCACCTCTTCGTGACTTCTTCCACAAATACGCCATCCTTCAACACCTTTTTGTTGACAAAATCTCTGTCAATACAGCCTGAACTTCAAACTCGATACCATCTCTGTCCCAAGAGGAACCGGTTGCACCAGAAGTGCTGCTGTAAGAGGTGTCTGTGAGGAAAGCCAGCGTCCTGTCCCCGGCCCTGATCCTGGGGCTCGGCACGCGGGCTTTGCTTCGTGGAAGGGCATTTCTCCTTGCATGCACGCGCAAACTCAGCCCGCCTGGGTGCAAGCGACCAAGGCTCTCCGAAGTGAGCGGTGTCGGTGAGTTTTGCTCCGTGAGGGTATTTCTAACGCAAACTGCCTCTGACGTACCCTGTTTCTCCGATACAGCAGCGCACGGAGTTAATAAGCTCGTGGCTTTGAAGATCCTATTGCCACGAAGGTGCTTTGCAGAGCCCCGGGCTGGACGCTCAACACGCCGCCAGCACATGTAGCCTCCCTTTCGAAAGGCAGAAGCCAGCAGCAAGTTCAAATGCAATACACTACAGAACAGGCTCTAACATGCTCTGCTTGAGACCGTCCTGCAACCAAATCCCCGTATGCTGCAGCACCTTCATTCACTGGACACATGTGGGTAGTGTTAAGGGAGCCACAACCCAGCCTGTACCCACCGGAGCTCGGGAAAGCCATGGCTGACAACAGCTACGCGCTACACACCTGAAGCCCTGCGCTGACCTCAGCGTACACCACGGCCACATACCCACGGAGAAGGGCTTTTGCCCAGCAAAGCATGTGTCTTTGCTGGATCCCAGCCTGTTTAGTCCAGCAGTGCAGGGGAAGCCTCGCTAACCACCGAGTGACAAGCTCGGGGTGAAAGAGCCATAACTCGGTGCCCAGAGCCAAGAAGAAATGTTGTGAACTATCAGACTCCAGGTTTCCCACCCAGATTTGCCCAGAAAGCATCTCCAAGGAGCCACAGGGATTATAAGAGGGGCTTGCTCTCATCCTGCCTGCATTTTGTCACAGGTAGCCTCAGAGGCAGAGCTCAGACTGAGGGCAGCCACGTGTCAGGGGGACCAGCTCACAGCGGCTGACCACCACGGCGAGCCCGCGACAGACGGGAGCAGTGCCAAGGGAAGAGTCCACAGGAGCAGAAATGGTGTGTTCCATTCCTTCAAACCCTCACTCGCCCAAAGAGTCACTGAAAAATAGTATATATATTTACATTAAAGCTTTTTTCTACTTGACAGTATTACTGGATTTCAGAAGAAATGATAAAGCGGAGACAAAGGAGGTCCTTTATCTTATCAGCCACCGTTTTTAGGAACACAAAGGTCTGAAATTTTAAAATCGAGATACAGTTCAGCAGAGTTTCTTTGGCAAAGATTAGAAACATTTAAGGATTGTCAGCACTACCCCCCCCCCAAACATCCATTTTCAGCAAAGCTTTAAATTTTTAAAGCAAGGAGGAAAAAGGTAATTTTTATCTGAGAAACTGATTTCTCAGATTAAAAAAAAAACTTGGGGCTGGGGGTGGGTTTTTTGGGAGGAGAGTCCTTGGGATGGCGCCAGCTCTGCAAGCCGAGCTCTCTCCGCACACACCTCTGGGGCAGGTCGGGGCACACCGACCCGGCTGGCAGAGTAGCCGCAAAGTCTTCTGAACTGGGGAAAAAAAACCCAGAAAAAGGAAAAAGTGGGCTGGCAGCCCGGGGCTGTGCCGGCGGCGGGGCGGCAGCTGCTCCCTCTAGTGCCGCTCCCGAGCGGTGCTGGGTGCTGGGTGCCGGGGGATGCTCCTGCCGGGCGCCTTGGAGCAGAAACATCTTCTTGGGGTGAGTTCTGCTTACTGTCTCCTCCCAAAGGTGCGTGCAGGTACGGTTGCTGTTCCCTGCTGGTATTCTGCCCACATCCACCCCTCAAAACTGTTTCATCAACTCATTTGCAACCCCGCGCACCAAGATCAGCTGGATCAGACCCTGCAGGGCAGCCAGGGCTGTCTCCAGCCCCTCCCGACGACACCGAGAAGCGATGGGCAGCACAGCTCTTGTCTGGCACGCACTCTCTGCCACGATCCTTCTGTGGCGATTCCAAGAAAGTGTTAAAAACCATAGGAAATGAGAGGTCCAAGCCCCGGTTTACATACCTTATTATACACCTGCGCGCTTGCCAACACACACAGAAGTGCTACATGTCAAATATTTGCCCAGGGAAACTGATTCAGTTCATCTGCAAAGAGGAATTGAAATAAATGAGGGGCTCACGTGTGCAGCCGATATAAACTGCGATCAACGCCCGCGCCAGGACGACCACAGCTCTGCTGATTTACTTCCATGAGACTCAGACCCAGCGAAAATCAAACTGGGCTGCTTTGCCCCGCTCTCCACGCAGCCTTTTCAGCCCCAGTGTCCCCTCCAAGGGACAACCTTACAGCCACCAACACCATCGTCTTGGCGCAAGGGATGGTGTCAGGTACAAAAGCTCACGCCATTTAGACCACGGGCAAAGCAGATTGGAGACTGCCCCAGCCCCTAAACCTGCTTCCCAGCAAGAAGCAGTCTCAGCCCACCGCGGCTTGGCCGATGCTCACACATCAAGGGCTGCCCAGAGCTCCTGGAACACACGGAGCCACCTCGTTAGGGGGCCGGTCNCAAAAACAACCCAGCAAGCAAATACCAATTTGGTGGGAAAGGTGCTGCTGAAGGGGATATCTTTCACCTCTTCGTGACTTCTTCCACAAATACGCCATCCTTCAACACCTTTTTGTTGACAAAATCTCTGTCAATACAGCCTGAACTTCAAACTCGATACCATCTCTGTCCCAAGAGGAACCGGTTGCACCAGAAGTGCTGCTGTAAGAGGTGTCTGTGAGGAAAGCCAGCGTCCTGCCCCCGGCCCTGATCCTGGGGCTCGGCACGCGGGCTTTGCTTCATGGAAGGGCATTTCTCCTTGCATGCACGCGCAAACTCAGCCCGCCTGGGTGCAAGCGACCAAGGCTCTCCGAAGTGAGCGGTGTCGGTGAGTTTTGCTCCGTGAGGGTATTTCTAACGCAAACTGCCTCTGACGTACCCTGTTTCTCCGATACAGCAGCGCACGGAGTTAATAAGCTCGTGGCTTTGAAGATCCTATTGCCACGAAGGTGCTTTGCAGAGCCCCGGGCTGGACGCTCAACACGCCGCCAGCACATGTAGCCTCCCTTTCGAAAGGCAGAAGCCAGCAGCAAGTTCAAATGCAATACACTACAGAACAGGCTCTAACATGCTCTGCTTGAGACCGTCCTGCAACCAAATCCCCGTATGCTGCAGCACCTTCATTCACTGGACACATGTGGGTAGTGTTAAGGGAGCCACAACCCAGCCTGTACCCACCGGAGCTCGGGAAAGCCATGGCTGACAACAGCTACGCGCTACACACCTGAAGCCCTGCGCTGACCTCAGCGTACACCACGGCCACATACCCACGGAGAAGGGCTTTTGCCCAGCAAAGCATGTGTCTTTGCTGGATCCCAGCCTGTTTAGTCCAGCAGTGCAGGGAAAGCCTCGCTAACCACCGAGTGACAAGCTCGGGGTGAAAGAGCCATAACTCGGTGCCCAGAGCCAAGAAGAAATGTTGTGAACTATCAGACTCCAGGTTTCCCACCCAGATTTGCCCAGAAAGCATCTCCAAGGAGCCACAGGGATTATAAGAGGGGCTTGCTCTCATCCTGCCTGCATTTTGTCACAGGTAGCCTCAGAGGCAGAGCTCAGACTGAGGGCAGCCACGTGTCAGGGGGACCAGCTCACAGCGGCTGACCACCACGGCGAGCCCGCGACAGACGGGAGCAGTGCCAAGGGAAGAGTCCACAGGAGCAGAAATGGTGTGTTCCATTCCTTCAAACCCTCACTCGCCCAAAGAGTCACTGAAAAATAGTATATATATTTACATTAAAGCTTTTTTCTACTTGACAGTATTACTGGATTTCAGAAGAAATGATAAAGCGGAGACAAAGGAGGTCCTTTATCTTATCAGCCACCGTTTTTAGGAACACAAAGGTCTGAAATTTTAAAATCGAGATACAGTTCAGCAGAGTTTCTTTGGCAAAGATTAGAAACATTTAAGGATTGTCAGCACTACCCCCCCCCCCAAACATCCATTTTCAGCAAAGCTTTAAATT
>VWZZ01000897.1:37575-49915 GCA_013399095.1 Psophia crepitans | reverse complement strand
ATATATATATTGGTTGGAAAGGTTCTCTCCACACAAAATTTCAGTGGGCTAAATTGGAATCCTCACCTCGGGGCAGACGAGCCGTCAGGGTGGTGTGAAACGCTGCAAAGGGAGACGAGTGGAAAACCGGGCTAAGCCACGGCAGAATAATCTTGTGCTGTATCCACTGGGACTCTTCTCTCCCACACCAGCATAAACACACTTCACATAATGCTGTTCTCAGCCAGCAGATTATCGGTGCACTCGCACAGGCATAAAGAGGAGGTCTGCTCCACAATGAGACACCTTGAACAAACAGCAGGCTGAACCCTAACCCCGCCGGCACGGCACGCCGAGGATTGCCGAGCGCAGGTCAGCACCGCTCCCGGCACTGCTTCAACACAAAAGTTACAGCTCCCGCTCACCGCGGAGTCGGCAGCAAAGCATTTACACCAGCGGGCGTGAGGACAAGCCGCAGCCGTGCAAGGCAGGCTGGTACCGGTGCGATAGGAGCTGCGTTAGCGTGGCCATTTCAGTCTCACCCAAAAAAGCGCTCTCCAAAATCAAAATTGTTATAGCGCTACAAAAGCGACCTTCAGAACATATACCTGTTTATAGGGGGCAAGAATCAAATCAAAGTGTGCTGCCTGCGCCTTGCAGAAAGCTGTTGAGCTGCTGGAATTAAATCCAAACAATCTCCCAGACAGTAAAACAGTATCTTCAGTTGTTAAGGAAGGATATGGCTTTATAAAGCCTAGATTGTATGACAGGGCACCGGGGCTAGGGGACGGAGTCGACAGCAGGAGCTTCACGCCACCTTCATGGACAGCATATAGCTACTGGCGGAGCAGCTACGCATGTACTAGAGGGGGAAAATTAAGAGCACAGTAATTAACAGGCGGCAGGACTACTATTGGTTTCCTTCTGTCTAAACAAGTGGGTTCCTGGTCGCATGCCATCATCCTCTTCCTCCCACCCCCAGCCCATGTCTGAGCCCTCCATCCCCCCCCTTTCCCCACCGCCTCCGCGGCAGCGGGGACTTACAGGGAATGTGTCAAAGCACATTTCAGAGTAATATGGCTGGAGAGCCGCATTCAGATCGGCGTGTTGTAATGTGTCTGACAACATTATATTCTGATCCAGCTCTTCACGTAACCTTCAATTTATTTCTAAGCCCCTGTGTTTATTTAACCGAATCTGTCTTCCGTCGTTTGGAGCAGTAGCACTCAACCTTTAAACAGCCCAAGAGCCACTTCAGCCTCGAACAGATGCAGAGAGCTCCCGAGTCAGGGAGTCACAAAAGAGCCCGGCGCATTGTGCCGCAGTCGCCGAGGTGCACCCAGCCCCGTCTTATTCATCGCGTCCGCACCTCGGCAGAGGCTGCAAACCGCACGGCTTTGCTCAACGCCCGGGAAGGGAGAGGGTGTTTCAAGGCTGGGCTGTGGGGGCTTGGGTGGGCTCCAGCACAGCGGGAGCCGGGCAGGACCTCCACAGCTGGCTCTGAGGTTTGGGGCTTTGGTGCGGTGCCACAAATCTCCCCCCCCAGCCTCGGCGAGGTGACCCTTAGTGTTTCAGCACACCGACACATCCTTCAGGCTGCTGCAGCTCTGGTCCCACCAAGGCACACGTGGGGGTGACCATCAGCAGCTGGAGGCCGCAGTGGACCAGCACCAGCCCACAGGCAGCCCCTGTGGAGGTGAGTCGCAGCATCACCGCCACCCTCTAATAGCAGAGATCATCACTACTCGCTCAACTACTCGTGTGCATCATCACATCCTCGTGGTACAGCTGTCTCAAAGGCCCCCTTCCTCCAAGCCTCTCCTCCTACCCAATACTTCCCAGCCACAAGAGGAACCCAAGTCACACACCAGACCCGTCCCAGGTGGGAGCAGTCCTGAGCACGATGCCATACCCCACCGGTGCCCCAGCATCCAGCCGTTCCCCCCGCTCTGCTGAGGCACCCAGCCCACTGGCAGCCACCCCCTCGGTGGCAGCAGCTGCTCCCGTGTCAGCACCCGGGCCAAAGCCCTCACGACCTCGGTCATTTGCTGCTGCATTCCCTGGGAGGACGGAGTCACCAAGAGGCTCCAAAGAGCTGGGAACCCTCCCCAGGTGCTTGCCAAAACCAGGGGCTTCAGGCACTGGGACCAGCCGTTTCTCTGGGCTGGGGAGGGGGCAGGAAAACGGGCCGTGACGGATCCACCTGCCCACGTCTGCACACTTGTCACCCGCAGAACAAAACCCTGATGATTTCCTATTGCTTTCTCTTTCAATTCACTGAGTTCTGCGCTGCCTTTGGGTTCACCACATATCTTTTAGAAACCTAATGCAATTTATAGGAAAAAACCTTGGCTTGCTTTTCTGTTTACTGTTCCCGGGCATAATGAAAATGTTAAAATGCTAAGTCACTTGACACCTGTCACCCCAGTAATGCACTTGCTTTACTTTTTTGTAGTTACAAGAGTTGTTGAATATATTTAAAGCTCTTCAATTCACTTAAGTTGAGAAAGACGTGCTGCATATTCAATGAAATGCCACAGTTGTGACATGTTCCATATCCTCCGCTGTGTTAAGTCTCTTCATTTATTCTTTTACAGACAGTCACAGAATTTATTCTGTTATGAATAAAATTATCTCTGATGTCCTTCAGAAAATAATGTAGGGCTTTTGACTGAATGCAAGAAGTTCAAGGAAAATATTCCAGGTGTCCAGGACATGAAGAACAAGTCATTGAACCTCTTTCATTGAGCTGTCATCTCTTCCTCCAGCTTGCACACTGCACCCCTGATTCCAGACAGGCTTCTGCCTTGGTGAATAATGATTAACAGCACCGAAGCCTTTAGTCTGCTGAATGCCAGCCCCACACGCCGAAGTGATGTGGGCTGCTGCTTAAAACAACAACGGTGCCTGTGGCGCAAACCCCCCTCCGGTACCACTGAAGCAAGTTGCCCAGTGAAGCCACAGAGACTTGTAACAGCAAAGAAACCACCTCTGTTTGTCACCCTGCTGCACACAACTAGTGTTTCCCATAAACACGCTGTGTTGGCTTGGCTCATGGCTTCTAGATCTTTTCAAGAGCTTCCTGGCCACCCGTGGGATTCGGCCATGTAGCAGCTTTACCCCACGTACCACTCACCTTGAGCTTTGGTGCTGGCCCGAAGGGAAGGACCCGGGAACCAGAGAGAGGGGAGACATTCCAGGGCTGGCAGCAAAGCCCGGGGAGGAGGCAGCAGGACAGCACAGGAAAGGGTGCCAGCTCGGCACACCACGCTAATTACTGCTGCGTTGGTCAGGGCAATGCACAAGGGGCAAGCGACCTGCTCTGGGCTCCTGGAAGCCTGTTTCTCCTGAGGAGGAGGGACCACCTCATGGAATGAAGTGCTGGGCTGCGGGAGTAATCAGCCAGGCCCCCCTGGGACTACAGCCCCCAAGCTGTGAGTGTAGTCACCCGAAACAGCGGTATTGAGAGAAGGAGGTGAATTTTGGGGAGTTTTGCTTCAGTCAGAGCTCTGGGCGCTGCGAACACGAGCACAAGTGACTCCAGGCAAGTACTAACTGCTGTCTCTGCAGAGGGCAAGGGAGTGATGGGTTTTCAGGTTGGGGGTTCAGGGGTGTGATGGGTTTCTTTGTGGGTTTTTTCTTTGAAGTGAGGATCCTGATCCTGTTGATAAGTTCAGTGACAGCCAGGAGGGTAGAGAAACCTCCCAAACAAGCACCTACAACCCCCCAGGGCATCCCTACTAAGGATGCACTGGATGAAACTGTGCCTAAACATCTTTAAGCTTGGACCAGCTTTAGAACCAGGAAAAGCAATGCTTCCAAACACANGGAGACCTTGTTGCCCTCTACAACTACCTGAAAGGGAGTTGTGGTGAGCTGGGGGTTGGCCTCTTCTCGCAGATAACTAGTGACAGGACAAGGGGAAATGGCTGCAAGTTGCGCCAGGGGAGGGTCAGGTTGGAGATGAGGAGAAATTTCTTCTCAGAAAGGGTGGTCGGGCATTGGAACGGGTTGCCCGGGGAGGTGGAGGAGTCCCCATCCCTGGGGGTGTTTAAGGAAAGGTCAGATGTGGTACTTAGGGACATGGTTTAGTGGGGAATAGGTGGTGGGGGGATGGTTGGACTAGATGATCCTGGAGGTCTCTTCCAACATTAATGATTCTATGATTTACACTGATGCCCACACACACCCCTCCACTCACAGCTTCAGCTGAAGCCACCAGCAGCTCCAGCCTCCTGGAAGTCAGAGCAAGAGTGGCTGGAGAAATGGGAACCAAAGAGCCTGATTTTTCAGCCTGGGCTTTAGAACACCAACCATTGTTTGCTGCTGCCTGAAGCATCCCCTTTCCCCAAGAGTCTCTGCTTTATACACTCAAAATCGTGTGCTTTCCTACGTGAGGCCACGAGTCCCACGGTGCTTCCAATTATTTAATGTGACCATGAACTTTAGTTTTGTATAAAAATCTGAGCAGAAGTGGCCCAAGTGAAAGCTGATCAATGTATTAATTTGGAATACGGGTACATAAATGCCTTACGAACAGCAGAATGAAGATGGGGATATGGACTCATTTTTCTGTGCCTCACAATGCAATTTTTTTCCTCTATTGTCAGCATCATTGTTGATCCTGAAATTATAGTGTCTGAGGA
Organism: Psophia crepitans; assembly: GCA_013399095.1. Classification (NCBI taxonomy): domain Eukaryota; kingdom Metazoa; phylum Chordata; class Aves; order Gruiformes; family Psophiidae; genus Psophia; species Psophia crepitans. The sequence goes on along the minus strand of VWZZ01000897.1, from coordinate 45,290 downwards.
GTTATTCAACAAGAGATGTTCAACATGAAAAAAAGAGTCTCAGAAAATAACTGCAACAAGAACATTTAAATAAACCCAGAGATTACAGAGGCAAAATACAAAAATGACTCCAAGAAGCTCATTTGGTTTCATTCCACTACATTTGAGTGTTATCTGAGAGTGGGAGAAAAAAATCCCGGCTTGGTTGGGTACGATGAGAAAAAGCCTAGGCATCTCTACCTACATCACAGCCTATTAATTACCCTCAGATTATGATGTGGGTCAGGCATTCAACGTTCAACTAAATCGCTAGTCAGAAGCTTTATCAGTTTGCCTGCATCTCTGCTCCATGGAAGAGCTTGGCTTTTGTAGAGGACTGGAGTAGAATTCTCTTGTATAGCTCAAAGTGGGGGGGGGTTCTCCCCTCTTTTTCAGTTAATCTCCTCATTTTTAAGGCCTGCCTGCTGATTTTCTTTGCACATGTAGCAGCAGAAGTAGGAAATAATTCCCAGTTTCCCCCTACACCCCCAAAGGGTTGCAGTACATGGAGTTGGTAAGCCCTGGAGATGAAGCCAGGCTTGCCAATGCTGCTCTACCCCCAGAGCCAAGCAACCAGCACCTCCACGCACCCAGCAAGGAGCACTTTAAAGGTACCCAGTGTTCTGAAGAACCCCTGAACCAAAGTCCCCAGTCTGGCCAATTCCTACCCAACAGCAGTTTCGCTCCTCTCTGCCTCTCAAAGCAGGGTCTTTTTGAGACTGCAGAATACCTTCCAGCCTGCCGTAGGGGAGGAAATCAGGCTGCTGGTAGTGGTGTGAATAATATTTTGAGATAAGTAAATCTTTTAGGTTTATTTCCAATTATGTTTTTTTTTTTAAACATCAGGCTTTTATCTTTAAAAGAATCAGCATTTCTCTGCCTTTGAAGAGCAGAACCCTCCTGATATTCATTACTTGACTCAGCTGTTCACTCAGGTCTTTTCCTTTGATGGAAAACTTTGGTTTACAGACAGTATTTAGCATCCTGATTAGTACATAATGTGACCTACTACTGGAGTAAATGGGGTATGTAGCACTATCTTATAAGCAAAAGAGCTGACTTAGTTGTACTAAGAGGGGAAAAACCCAACGAACCCTTGAGAACTGTTATTTAATATAACTACTTTCAAAAAAAAAAAAGGAGGAAAAACAATCAAAACAGGCCCTTTCTCCTTCCATGTTGCTTCAGAGAAAAGGAGGAGCACATCTCAACTTATCACCTGCCCAGGACCTGCCAACCAGCAGCTTGCCCTGCTTCCTCCTGGGCTTGGAGTCCCAGGTACTTAGCAATTGGGGGGGGGAAAGAATGTGCAACTCAATAAGAGCATCTCTCTAGCAAGAAAAGCCAGAGTTACACCAAGGACAACCACCAATCAATATATTTTTTAATTATTACTGTAGCAAACCTATGATTAGTGGTAACTACAGTAATTTCATTTCAGCATGTATATAAACGACCACCACCACACAACTTCTTAAGCCTGAGCATCCAGGGGAAGCAGCACATGGGCATCACACCGCTCGCAGCTCCAGCAGCTCAATGTTCACAGTTCCTCCCTAGACATGACCCCATGGACCAGGCAGACCAGATGAGCAGGCAGGGCACACTAGTGTCTTGTCAGCCAGGTTTTAGCAGGAAAACAGACTCAGCATCAGCTGACTGGAGCTCCCAGGGTAGCTTTATGCCCACAAGGAAGCCTTTAGGGTCACTAGAAAAATATTTATCTGTGAAGATCAACAATATGAAATACTCTGCCCAGCACACACCAACTACCTCCACAGGCACAGTCCCCACCTCACTGAGCCACCCTAGCTACTGGGACATCCTCATGGAAGGGAGCAGCAAATATCTGGGATTACACATTAGCCAGAGCAGCCGCACCAAGGTCCCCGGTAATAGGAACGGTTACGAGACAGAAGGAAAAAGCAGTCAGTCACAGTGTTAATGTGTAACATCCACACCACCCTTACCTTGCCTTCTGCTTGCTGGCTTTTGGGTGTCAGCATCTGCCAGGAACCCCAGGTAGCAAGCAGTCCAGGCAGCAAACCCCAGGCNGGCGGCCTCGTTTGGCACCTGGCTGTGCCCTGCATGCAAGGAGGACCCTTTCCCTGGGCTCAGGAGGGGCCTTGATGAGGGAAACCTGGTGAAGTTTGCTCTCAGGAAAGGTCCTGGATGTTCTTCTCAAGATGGTCCTGACTGTGCAAACTCCCGCCAGGGCTGTCACATGCCTCAGAGGCCCCTTCCCCCTCTGACCGCTCTTTGCAGGCCCTCTTGCTCCCCATCCCCTCCCCAAATCAGCTTTCCCAGTGTCGGGCTTCAAGGTGCAGAGCTGCAGGGAACAAGGCTTGTTCATCCCCCCATCAGGGCAGCCCCCACTAGAGCTGCACTGTTCTGCTGGGGACAGAGCTCAACTTTGCTTATCACTAGATTTTTATCCCGTTTCCATGGAAATGAAAGAAACTGGGCAGTAAGCCCCCTCCCAACCCAACTTCGAACAACTCTGGCACCATTCTCTGTCACTTTGGATGTCTCGTGGTTTTCCCAGGCAAGTCCTTGAAGCACATGGCGCTGTTGACCTTCTCTGGCCAGGGTTTCGCCGCTGCCCACCAGCATGGTGAGTGCTGGACGTGCCCAGGAGGGTCGGCAGTTGGTGCTTCCACTGCTGCTGTGGCTTTGCATAGGGAAGCCCAGGTAATGTCACTAGTGATGGGCAAGTTCACCTGAAAGGTGATGAAAACAGATCAAAAATGTGCCAAGCGGCACGGTATCTCATCTCCCAGATCACCCAGAGCAGCCCTGCCTCCTTGCCAGCAAGTCCCATCTCCACGAGCGTACTGGGGATGATATTAGGTCAAATCCTCCCTGGGCACTTCCCAGGAAGCCGCTGAAATGGGTGATGCCACCCCCACCTCACCAGCCACCCCTGCGATTTCTCCTTCGATGCCAGCCAGCACCGCAACCCACGTCAGCAGCATCCCCACCAACAGCCTCCCTGATCCCTACTGACAGTGATGCCGCAGCCGTGCTCCCATCCGCTCCTGCCGCACCAGGGTCCGGGCGCAGGGAGATGGACGAGTGATTGATGGGGCGCCCGCGATACGCCACGACGCGCGCCTTATCTATGGCTTCCCAGTTGGTTCCCACGTCGCTCCCGGGGTTTACGGCATCAATGTCACTTACTTTCCCTTGGATATCTTTTTTTTATTATTATTTAAACCTGCTTTGGTTCTTTCACACCTATTCATGCACTCCGGTGAATCTATGTCATCTTCAGGATTAGTAAAATGAGGCAAGACCCCTCTTTCCCAACTGTCCGTGGCTAACAGGTGAGTTTCCACAGATGGGGACCTATTTTTCATGACAGGTCCGTTGAGAGCTAAATCCATTTGAAGCATCTTCCATGGGAATTCTTAGTCAAATGTCACGATGGCAAGGATCATACAAAAACTTGGGTGCGCATAGAAAGACCGAGGCTAGCTATGGAGAAAGAAAAGCGGATGGACAGGCTTCGTGGGGAAGGGAGAAGAGAATCAGTCTGAGTGGGAGCATCATTGGTATCACCAGGAGATCCCTCCCTCTCCCCCTTCCTGGGTGGCCAGCTCTGCTTCCCCAGGGACATGGACCTTCACTTGAAAGCACTGGGAAATTCCCCTCTGGATGTGCCACGAACTCTGCCAAGTGGGGGGGACCAGGACAAGCCTGCAGCGTCCCCCAGAGCTTGTGCAAACTGCCGACTTCACAGCACCCCCTCTGATCCCCACCAGACCCCCAGCACATAGTGTCCCGTGGCCAAGGGCTGGTGTCTGAGCACAGACATCATGACTTGAGGCTGCTGTGTCCCCATCAGCCGCCCAGCACCAGCCTCTGTGCCCCACCAGCTCCCACCAACACTTGCTCCTGCTTCTCCTCATTGCAACCCCAGGAAAAAATAAAATACGAAAACAAAGAATGGATGGCCACTTCCAAATCAAACCTGGCTGAAAGGGACAATTCACATCCACCTCTCCGTAGGCTTCATCTTTCCCCTCCCCTCTTCCAGCCAGCCGAGACACTATGAACAAGAGCCGGAGTGAACACCCACCCCGGAGAGCGGGCTTTGCTGCTGCCAGATTGCGCTGTGTGCTCAAACCCGCAGGGACAGCCCACGGCCATCTGTTAATCCCAGGTGTGTACACGCCACGGCTCTGCCCGCAGAGATAGTCCTCTGGCTCCTCAAACACACCGGTCGCCTGACTCAGCGTGCGTGGGGGTTGTTAAAGCGGCGCGTGGGTGGGCTTCCCCATCCCCTCTCCCATCTCCCCCGTCGTTGTCCTCAGCGTTGGGTGGGGAACAGGTTGTGGGGTTTATTCATTATAAAAACCGGTCTGGAACAAGGGACAACTGAGTCCGGACTGCACAGAAACTGTTCCTGCTCTTCCCTGAAACCTGATGCGTCCTGACACACGGTGCCACACGAGCCCCTTCCCTGAGCTCTCATCCTCCCCAGAGGAGGAGGTCCTGGTCATCCAAAATTCCTTCACATTTGCGAAAGGAGTGGGTACGTGTGCATGAAAAGTGGAAATACATTCCTTCAGCCAGGAAAATCTTGGGTTTATTTCACCCTACCTGGTCACTCCTGAGCGTCCCAAGCCCAACCACGAACCCTTAGTGTTTCCCTTTGGTCTGCAAGACAAGATTTGTCCCAGGATTTAGGGACCCCTTGGGAATGCTTGGGCTCACATCTGCTCCCGCCTGTGCAGCCAGCCCAGGTTCTGGATCTGGTACAACTGGCACAGACGCCCACACTCCCCGCCCGAAGCTCGGCTCCCGAGGAGGGGTCTCCCTGGAGCCTGCGGCTGCATTGCAGCAGCCCGGGCGTTCTCAGGCCCCCTTGGCCGTGCCCAAGGCTTTCCCTCCGTGCACCACCGGACCAGCCTCTGCACAGGCCAAAGCAACGTGGGCTGGCTCAGAAACACTGGGCACGGGTCCGCAGGAGCACAAACCCATCCCACATGTTGTGCTGGTACCATGCCCAGACCGCTCCAACCCCGGCTCCAGACATTGCTCCCCGGGGCACTGGGGATCGTGCACATGAAATGCTGGAAGGGGGTTGTTGGCAGGGTCAAGGTAGCCTGAACTGGCTCAAAATCAGCACCAGCAGTAGCCAAGGGTTGTCACCTTACCCTTTGAGCAACAAGCAGGAGGAGGGCAGGCAGCTCCACCACCCCCTGCAGCAGGAAGACCCTGCTGAGAAGTTGGCTAAGCCTTGAAATGGGAAAAGCCCTTCCTCCTCCTCTGTGGCACATGGAGACCCATAGCTCACGGTCCCGTCCAGAACCAGGGGCACAAAGAGATGCCAGTGAACTCTGCACAAGAGAAATGGCTGCTGTGACAGCAGATACTTGGAAATAACCATCCTGTAACAAGGCGGAGCCCACCCCAACCTCTCCAAAGTGGGGTCCGGAGTGTCCATCTTGGACACCCACCTCTCCCAGAGACTCTTGCAGGCTGTTTTAGGAGCAGGGTTTTCCACTCTTGCCTCTGAGATGGGCAGTGCGAAATCCTACAAACAAATCAATATCTGAAAAGCCTCCCTCACCTGCGAAACACACCCTCCGATAAAACCTCCCAGCCTGTTTGTACTCACCAATAAAGACTTAATTTCTGTGATTGAGCGAAATGAGACCACGTGGGTTTGGTGTGGAAATCTGCATGGCCCACTTTACTCTTCTCCCCCTGGCCTGAGGGTTTGGCTTTCAGCAGTTCTGGGGGACGGTGGGACACAGGCATCAGGTGCCAAAAAGCCCTCCAAAAAGGTTTGCCTTCAGTAATGAATCCAAAAGGTTTTATTGATAAAATAGTAACTGCATGGTTTCCAATGCAGTCTGAGAGACAGCTTGTCACTGTCACAGGGGATATCTGCAGGGCCTGGACCCCTGCAGTCCATCAGGCGCGGCTTTGCCTCTGGAACAGCACCGGTACAGCAGCTCCCGGGGCACCCAGCGTTGGGTGGGGGTAAGAGCCAAACCTTGCCCAGAGGTTTGCTGTCAGCAACTGGGCAAGGGCAGCAGCCTGGAGCCCAGGCTCGAGTCAGCCTCCCGAAAACACAGTTTGCTGCTCCCGCAGCTACGGACCATCCTTGTCTTCTCCCCACCTCCAGCCCCATCTCTTCATCCAGCTGCTCCCATCCTCATTCTCCCTCCTTTCACCTGTCCCAAATCCAGCTGTTGCACCCCTGCCTTTCCCCCACACTCCTCCTCCCCCTGCTGCTGTGCTGTGTGGATGCCGGGGAGGCAGGACCTGCAGCGGGGAAGGTGGTGGGACCCGCTCCCGCAGGCCAGGGCATGGTGCACCCGCAAGCTCACACCTCTTACACAGATTTATAACCTGGTGTCCCAAGCTCAGGCCCCTCTATGCAGCTCGACCTGGGGATGCAGTAAGAGAGGTCTGGAACATCCAGACTGAACTTACCATGAAAGCTGAAGACTTCCCAGGTATGTAAAATAAAAAGCAAACTATTTACAGTAGTATTTTCATGTGGACAACAGAATGGGTTTTTTTCCTAATTTCACTCCCTCAGTCGGCAATCTGGGCACTTTTTTATCCAAGCAAAACAAGCTTGGAGAAGTTATTAATTGCTCAGAACAAGATCTTTATTGATTAGAATAAGGATCAATCACTTTATCTGCGGGCAGCTCTGTTAGAGCTGCCTGTGACCGGGGTATTTAGCTAAGAGATATCTGTCCTGGGCCCTGGGGAGTTTCACAGAGGAGTCCAAGGTCTCTCCAGTGTTTTCAGAAATACGGCAGGTGGTGGAGAGAATTCAGATGAGGTGAGATGGAGAAGGGCCCCTGTGACCTTCCCTCTAGCCCCAGCAGTCACCAGCAATGCCCCTACAAGAGGACTTTGTGCTTCTTCCCAGAGAGAAGGAGCGGGGTAGGAGGGGGCTTTCCTGAAGATGTCTGAAGGGGTACGGCGTTTGCAGACCCCTAGGATTGAAATGAGCAGCAGGACCTTTTGCTACATGCAGCGTGCCCCCCGGGGAGCTGCCCTGCCTTCACACGGGCCCAGCGGTGTGGATGGCTCCTGAGGGTGGTGGGCAGCGGCCACAGGGGTCACCTCGCAGCAGGGTTGTGCTGGTGGTGGTTACCTAAGCCACAGCCTTTGGAAGGGAGATGGACTACCAAGGCTGGGCTGCCCAGGAAGCCCTTCTGGCCAGCTATAACCCCTCCTGATGTCCGTCTGCATTCGTGGGGGATCATACCTTTTTGCAGGAGCCTCTTGCAACCAGGTACCGCTTTCCATCAGGAAAGTCGGACAGCGCCACTCTTCCCCACATCCCCCCCCAGCTCCATCACCTTTTCCTCTCCTCTCCTTTAAAATACAAATAAATAAAATTAACGTAAAAAAAAACAAAACCAACCAAAAAGGGGCAGGGGAGGGGGGCTGCAGCTGGAGCCGTCTCTGGCAACCCAGCTCTAATCTCCCGCAAACCCCCGCTATCAAAGCTTGGATCAGCATATCTAATGTAAACGAGCTTTCACACATAAATAACGTGCCACATCTGGCTATTTGGTTTTTATAGCGTCTTAGCTACCGAGCGATTTATAGAGGGCGAGCTTGTTAAAGAGCAGCCCGGGCTCGGCCGGGGAAGTTGCGGGCTGCCCCGAGGCGGAGCGGGGTGGGAGGGGTGAACAGCGAGGTGGGGGCGGGGGGCG
>VWZZ01000897.1:0-25118 GCA_013399095.1 Psophia crepitans | reverse complement strand
CGAGCCGTCGGGGCTGCCCCCACGACCCCCATTTCCCCCCGTCCCCCCCCGGAGGGGTCCCGATCGCGGCCCGGAGCCTGCTCACAGCGTTACCCGGGGGGAGAAGGGGCTCTCACACCCTCCCCAAGTGACACCGCAGCGGCACGGGCAGGGAGCACTCCAGCACCCTACCTCTCCCCGCTGTTGGAGGGAGCCCCCACGGGGCCCAAGCCATTGCTGTGAAATACAGCACAGAGCTCAAGGAGTGAAAATATCTGCCTCGCACCCCTTACGTAGGGCAAGACACCAGAGAAGTGGGGACTCCTGCTACTCACAGCAGTGGTACTGCTGCCCCCGGGGTCTGGCAGACCCTCAAGACCCCAGAACTCACCTTTTGGGCAAACAGTGCATCCCCAAGGCCTGGGCAGGGTGTGGTGCAAAGCACTCACCTGTTCCCTATAATTACAAGTATCAACCACACCAGAAGAACAAACCAAGGCAGGAGGATACCGCAGCATTCCAGAGCACCGAAGATGAAGTGACAAGCACATGCACGGTTTCCTCCCAGCGCTCCATCTCTTCTCACCCCTGCATAAAGTCAGAGCCTTGGCAGCCACAGGGGTGGCCGCAGCTGCCTGAACTGCTTTCGCACGCATCACTTGTACGTTCAAAGGCAGTGAGGCATCTAAGCATGGCAGGTAGGTGCTTAAGAACTTCCTTTTTTGGAATGATCCACCCCAGAAGTGCCTTAGGAAAGGCCAAATAAACAAACAGGAGCCACCGGGTCCACTTGCTGTGCCTTTAGCAAGACTTCCCCACCTCCCCAACAGATAGCTCACTGCACTGCAATAGGCACAGGGATGCTGGACTGAGCCTTTTTCTTCCCTGTGCTATTGGGCTGCTTGTATTAGCCAAAACAAACTCTAAAAGAATGTCATACTCACATTTTGTGTCACAAACAAGTCCAAGCTAGGGGTTTGCCCCACTTGTGGCATTCAAAAGTGCCTGAGCAGCAGGTTAATGCCCAGAGCAAGCAAGTTAGGACACATTTGTAACAAAAAAATTTCAATTCTGAGAAAGCATCAACTGTCATTCTTGAGAGCAGCACTGCATGCTCACCCTCCTTAGAGGGACTCCTCAGGCTGACTCCATTGGGAAACACTTCAGGAGAAACAGATACAGCCCTCACTTAAGTGAACTCTGGGAATAAATGCCTGGCACCGCTCACCTCCATGCTACAGCCCCGCTGGGGTGCTGCCAGGGTCGGGCTGCAGCACCACAAGCAATCTCCAAACCAGAGATCTCCACTTCTTCTCCAAGAAGATAGCCCATTTCCAGCTCCAGAAAGAGATTTTTTTTTTCTTCACAGGCTTATCCTTTCTGTTCTTATTTCTCACCAGGTGATGCATTGCTAAATTTTGCATTTAATTCAGTAAACAGCAAGAATTTCATTCAACAGGTTCACCATCCAGCGATGGTGAATTTGCTGGGTTTTGCACAACATTGTCATTGATATTTTATGTATAAAGAGCCAACGATTCCCAGTCTCTTCATTTTTAAATATGTACACACATACACCCACACAAGCATCTAGAAACAAGCACAGTAGTGCCCGCTGGCTGGGGTCTTCGGGGTGAAGACCTTGCTGTCCAGCCTCCCACAGGAGGTGCTCCCACCCACACTCCCTCCCCACACAGCACTGCTCCCACCTTGCACAGCCCGTGCTGTGACCTGGGGTGACGTTTGTTCTACTGCTCCTGAGTGCTTGGACCTTACCTGAGGGGTGGCTGTTACCCCACTTCCCAACACAAAAGGCTTCAGAGGCAGCTTCCAACACCAGCTCACTGCACCAGGTTTCTTCATGCTGCTCACACCAGGTGGCCCAGGGGCTGGACAGGAGGGACCTCCCCTTTGGGTCCCCTCCATGGCCCTTCCAGGCAGCAGCCCCCTTTCTCCCTCCCTGACCACACCCATGGCTGGGAGCGGTTGATCCCTCCCCCCCCAAACCTTTGAATGGCCAACAGGTTCAGAGCACCTAGGGGGCTCCAGGTGCAAAGAACAAGCATTTGGTCAGAAAACAAAGGACTTAAGCCTGAAATGCAGGTTACAGCTTGGGCGCAGCATCCTTCCCTCCTGCAGGCTCCCAGGCTGACTGCGTGCTCCACGGTGCTCTGCAAGTCTGCCCCATGGATGGAGATGGGCACCAACGCGCACAGTAGCCCTCGAGGTGCCCCAGGGCCATACTGACATGCAAATCTGACAAGAACTTAAAACAGGTTTTACCCATCAGGCAAGAGTAATTCAAAACAAGTTATCACATCTCCGTTTCAACATTTAACAGGTTTTATTGTTTCACACAAGCAAGGTTGGAGCGGTTTGAGGAAGTGGGGTGCATATAATAGGCTGTAGTTCCATTTACATATTTGGGATTTAACTCCTAGAAATCACAAAGAAAAAAGGAATAGAAAACATTCAAAGTGTGACATAAAAACCTGAGAGCTCAGAGAAACTTGCCTTAAGTTGTTGCAGATGCATTTAAATAGAGTCCCTTAATTCTGCTCTGTTTCGTGGGGTTTAGCACCATTTTAGGGAAAAGTTATCTGTGAGACAAAAAACTGCAAGCGAAGCTGCTCAGAATCCTGGAAAACTTTCCTTCACGGAGCTTCTCAACTATTTTCTTATTTGGAAGCTTTTCCCTCCCCTTCTGCAGTTAAAGTTATTCCACAAAAGCCTGAACGTCACCGATTCCTAAAAAAAGGATTAACACACAAAATTTATTCCCCAAGTTCAGACCAAGTAATTCAGCTTCGATCTACTTTTGATAAAAATGGCCTTAAATCCCCCATATCCTCTAGCCAAGGCTCAGCCCAACCTTCATCCTCCGCTGCCTCACGGAGCAGGACTTCGCACCGTACCTCGCAGGGTACCACGAGTCCCTGACCCTCTTTGGTGCAGTTATGACCTGCCCCGCTCCGTGTTCAGCGGGCCAAAGGGGCACGGTGCTGCTCCCAGGGGAGCGCAGAGCCAGGTGACGCTGCCGACGAGGGGGTGCAACAGCCACGGCGTGGGACAGAAGAGGTGCCTGCAACGCGCGCAGCGGGAGAGTCACGCTCTTTAAAACCCTGTCTCTGCTGCCTGGGCACAGAGCAGCCCCACTCCCAGCAGAGCCGTGGTGTCGGGGTGTGTGTCCCCACCCGCATCTGCGGTGACAACCCCCCGCTCCTCAGGTAAGGGAGGCCACATCCTGCAGTGGACATGGCGTTTGCTTATTCCTCTTCCTCCCCTTTACGTTTCTGCTTCCATAATCACTCCAGTGGTGGAGAAAGTTGGTCTGTGGGACAGCTTTCCTTCCGCAACCTATGAACAGGCGGAAACACGCACAGTTCAGAAAATACAGCAGGAATCATCCCGAAACATGCACTTTCAAATAAAGCTGCAGCGAAGCGATCCTTGAGGCTTTTCCCAGGTATATCCCACAGACCAGCAGCCAGAGCCTGGTTAAACGTACATCATAGTCCCTGACTGACCTGGGGGCAAGTCACAGCCCACGGAGCGATCCTGGGAGACCCGTTTACATACAGGTCACTGCTAACCTGACCTGGCTTCGCCCTAGAAGCAAGATGAGACATGGCCTTTGCCCGGGCTTTCACAGAGCTCAGCATGCACCAGGTACATCCAAAGACTTTCGGAATTCCCACGCTGCTGCCTCCCAGATGGGGGAAGGCCGTGGCTACATGTCAGACCCACCGCTTGCACGTGCAAGTACCGTGATGACAGGTGAGGAAGAAAAGGGGATTACTGGTGACTTTAGGGGTTGCCACAGAGCCCAGATCAAGGGAACATCACATCCGCCCTCCTCCTCTTGCACACTGCTTACGCTTGCATGCCAGGTAACCACATCTTCAGCATGTTCCAGCAAACCGTGAGAGATGTTTGAGGGAAACCCTGGCTCTGCCAGAAACCAGCCCAAGTTTTGCAGAGCTGAGATCTCCTCCTTCCTTCAACCCATCTCCTGGGTGTGTAACAGCCAGTGGAAAGAGGACCCTAGCTAGCACCATCACTTCTCCCTGCACCACCATGCTCATGCTCAGATCACCAGCAGTAGCCTGAAGCCCCTGGAGAGCCAAGGACATTCCCCTGGGCAGGAGGTGGGAATGGGCACTCTCAAACCCACCAAACAGCTGAGAAAGGGGAACACGGTGGCGTGCATTCGCTGCCATCCGTTCCACCCTCACCCATCTTTTGTCCCACTGATGCTGCCTTCGCACGCTCGTACATCACAACCTCCGATCTAAATCTGTGCGCACTTAGATGTGCAACGTGCATGAATTTACATACACATTTCATAGAAAGGCAAGGAAAGTGGTGCTGGCAGCGCTGGACGTCTCGTTAATTTACTCCTGCCAGAGCAGCAGTTCAGACAGGATGAAAATACATGAGGTTCATGCAATTCTTACGCCCATTGCCAAAGACAAAGGCTTTAAAGGTCAAAAGAAAAACTGGCTCATGGCTTATGGGATGCTTTTTGAAGTAATAGATAAATACGGAACTTGCCTTTGATGGTCCTTTTCAGAGTTAGGTAACAGCTGGATGAAAACCCACTACAAAAGAGAATTCAATGTTATCATTAAAGGTGACTTCGGATAGCAGCTGTTTGCTGCGTTTTTCAGAAGACTACTTGATTTGTCCCTCTCGAGTGAGGCCACTTAAAACTCTGTATTACGGACAAAACAGCAACTGAAACATCCCCAGTTTGTTGTGTTTGGCTCTCAAGGTAAGTGTTTCAAAGCGAGGCAAAAATAAAACTCAACCTAGAGTCAACAAAGAACAATCGAACTGATTAAGCTGAGGAGAGCAGGAGGAGCGAAGAAGGTATGGTCACCCAGTTTGCACCAGCAGGCGTCCGACCACTCTCCGTGCCTTTTGTGCTGGGTACTGCCCACACGCAGTAATTACGTGGCCCCCTCCAACATAAAGACTTGGGAAAAACAAATCAGTGAATTTAGATGGATTACAAAATTAATGTAGAACAACAGAGGAATGGTAGCATTGAAAGTAGTTTTGCCTTTGTGCAGCCCAGGACGTTCAGGGTTATTTTTCCTTCTCCATTCTTGTTGAGCCAAGTACTTTCATGTGTGCAACCTGCAAACAGCAACCTGATTATCAAACTGCAGCCAACTCACTCTGGAACAAATTAGTAGCAAATTAGTGACTGCCAGCTGGCACACATGATCACAAAGTCATGACCTCAGAGTCTTCAGTGCGAGCATAAGTTTTCCAAAGGGATTTAAAGAAAGAAAGGGTTACAGCATTGGGGTACCAGCCCTGGGAAACTGCTTCAGCAAAAAGAGGAACATCAGGCTCCATCTCTGCTGATACATATGGGTCCATTTCCTGCTGATCCCAAGCCCCCAGAGTCTGAAGACACCTATTAACTTCGCTAAAGAATGCTTTTGCCTTTGGAAAACATTTTTCTCTGGACACCCCAGCATCTGTAAAGGAATGAATCAACTCAGTGGCATGTTTCAAGCCATCTGGCCTAACACATCATCAGTTTTTTACCACTGTCATAAAACCCCTAAATTAGTCTAGACTTTCCATTCAGCTAGAACCATTGCGCAAGCATTCAAATAGGAACCTAAAAGTTAAACTTTATTCCCCTTTCAGCCCAAACGCAAAGCCGAGCCTTGGCAGTAAACAAGGCAAGACTGGTTTTCCCTAACCAAGCAGTCTCGTTTGGCTTCAGCTAAAATTCTCGGGCTGCCTTTTCATTTATAGCTAGGCTTTGTATCTGGGTTAAGGACTTTAAAGTATGCTAAAGATAGGCTTTTGTTCTCCACCGACTTGCTTTTACCTCTCAGTTACTACTGAGGTCAGATCCCCGGCTAGTGGAAACCAGCGCCTCTCCATTAGAGCCCGTGGGGCTCAACGCTCGCCTCAGCTCAGAGCAAACTGCTACAAACGTGCTCTCTGCTTCGCAAATCACCACAGGTCACAGCTCTGGAGGAGCTCCTGGACAACTTTCTGTATAATTCATGATCGCTTCTTCAAGTAAATAATGCTTTCTGCCCTCCCCATGTGCCTCTGGTTATTGTGCTCCTTCAAAGGCCCAGACAAATAAAAGTTTGATGTTTATTTTATTTTAAGAATGACTATTTACCCATCTTCCCTATTTTACCTTTATCTTGTTTACTACCTCCTACAATAGCAAGGAGTCACTGCCAGGTAACCCCTTTCATCGCAGCCCTCTCCTTGGTGAGGATGCGTAGCCTTCGGTCGCGCTGTTTGCTCTGAGCCGAGCTACGCGGTTTCACTGCAAGGAAAATACACCACGCTTCCTTCAAGTCTTCAGGTAAAGTGCTGACATCTGACCCTTGCCACGTCTCCAGCTTTCCATTGGGTTTGATCTGCCTTCTCACCCTTAAATCACGCTCACAGCGTACACCAGTCAGGACTCATCAGCTGCCAAACACCCTTTGTCAGACAGGGGGAACGTGCCGGGCCAGGGGCCAGCGTTGTGCCAGCGGTGGAGGTGACAGCCACCCGGGACACAGGGCTGGTGGCACGTGACGGAGGTGCTGGTTGGGGATCCGGCACCAGCTCAGACTAAGAACAGCTCATCAGGGGAGTGCAGCTCCACCATTGCAGGTCTCGCTCGCAAGATCATTATTTGGGCGCGTTTCATGCAAGATAAATATTAATATAATTCAGAAACTGAAGCAAAAAGGTCTTTGCGTATATTTGAAACAAAAGTTTTGGAAACGTGGAGGACCTGGCTTTCAGTAGCACTACCAATGATGTTTAGGTCATCGCGTCTTCTGAAGAGACACTTAGCTACACAAAGCACGAGAAGTAGTTTAGTCCCACTGTCATCCTCCGCTCACGCTCTGCCCACGTCAGGTAAACGCAGAAAGTGGCACCTACCTGGGTTTCAGGAGGTTCCTGTTCCACCTCAGCCAAAGAGGAGCTGAAGAACTTTGCTGTTCGTCCTCCAAAGCAACGGCAAAGCAGAGCAGGGCTTGGGTTCACCCTCTGAGAGCGGACTTCTTGGGTGTCGCTGCCCTGACGTGACCACAGCATCACAAGAACAGGATGAGCAGCCTTCTCAGGCTGAAGATTACCTGTGTATGGTTACCCTCCTCCCCTGTACCCATCTTCAAAACAATTTTCTCCGAGCCTGTAGAACATATTAAAAAACCATTCAGGAAAAGTAGCCCCCTCTGGCAAGAAACATCTTGGTCGATCCCACTGCAGAGGAGAAAGGCACGCACACCCCCTTGCCAGAAACGAACAGAACAGTCGCCCCCCCCTTCAAGGGCCGGTAGTGGAGGGGGCTAACCAACTCCACGTGCTTTCTGTTCACGTTAAACGACTATCCTGGCTTTGCTGGACAGCATGTAAGAGCTCACTAGCGTTTTGGCAGGATGCAGCCCTCCGTGGCTTCCACACAGGGAACACGGCAGGTCTCAAAGCTGTCATCTCTCCTTAGCTTGGCTGCTTACAGCCTACACGAGGGGACAGAGGATCCAGCCAGCAGTCCTTGCTGCCCTCTGAAACGGAGGTATGGGGCTTCACTTGTTACACTCACAGGGACACGTCTGCAGGCTGGGTGGGAGAGTCCAGTATTTACAGAACTTGGCTAGACTGAGTGCAAGTACCCTTACTTAATTTGTGATAAACCATGGATGGAGCCAGGCTGGGGGAGATCCCACAAAGGCTCTTCCATCAACTCCTGCTACTGGCTGTGGGGACCTCTCACGTGATCCATGCAAACAGTAATTATGTTCCTAAATATTCAGTTTATACTTTCTTCAGTTTGATTTTAAAGGCAAACAACAGCTTTTCTAGTTTTCATCAATTATTCATGGGCCACTTCAGATAGCCATCAAATATATAATCAAATTAAATTAACATATCTTGAGTTTTGTAACCCAAGATTTCCTGTTTCAGCCCACAGGACGCCTGCTTCTGTTTGGGTTGCCACTTAATCACTGCATAATATTTGTTTTGGCTTCGTTGTGTGTAAGAAGAGATTTATACCATTCCATCTGGCTGCAGCATGTTAGTCATCAGAGGATAAAAGCCACCCTTAACTCCTCTACAGGCTGCGTCGGTCTAACACTGCGCTGCTTTGGAAATGAACACCGCAACGGGGTAACTAGAAATACACGTGACTATCTAGTTTGCCACGCTGTTTATCAACCTTGTCAGTTTTTACTAACTAATACACGCCACTCGAGTCTTCTCCCGCCTCCTAAGTCGCCTACACAAAAATACACAAGGCCACACGCTCTACGCAGCTCTCAGAGGTGACTTGTAGTTATAGTAATCCTGGGGCTTTGTCTATGCCCCTCCAAAACCAAAATGTAAGAGGTGGTGTGATACAAGGGTTTCATCTGAATTTATCTGGGATGATTTCCCCATCATTGTTAGAACAGCTCTTCGGAGCCCCCAGATGGAGAAGGGTCCCATCGTACCAGGTGTAGGACACTCAAAGCCGATTCAGAGACAGCGCCTGCCGTCTCAGCCGAAAGAAGAGCTTGACTTGACATCCACTGAAATCAATGGAAAGACTCACATTGACTTCGGGAGACACTGAATCAGGCTCTCAAAGGAAGCCAAGCTACAAGAACTGACTGATGGATGTAGGCTTCACATTTATTGGCACTTGGAGGTGTAACAAGGAGTTCTGAGAAGTCACAGATGTAAAAAAAAAAAAAATCAACAATAAAACTCTACATCATCATCTATAATCAAGTGTAAAATAAGTGGAAATAGCAGCAGCTGCAGCACAAAGTACTTCCAGTGGTACTCACTGCAGATCCGCTATCAACGACTCGGGGTTACAGGGGACAAGAGCAGAGACGCGCGCAGCAGGGCTGGATTCGCACCGATTCAGTCGTTGCGACAGCTCCTCCGGGAGGGGCAAACAACCCGAGCAGGGGGAACGTGCCGCTGGCGATGCTGCGGGGCACTGACCCACTGACCCCCGCAGCCAGCTGCCCGGGTCCCCAGTGGGGCTTGTGACCAGCGTGCGGGTGGCCAGCTGGCACGTGTGCTGCAAAGTGGGGGCTCCCCCAACGCCACGCTCACCGGGCCCTGCGAGCCGTGGGGGCGGGGGCTGAGGGGTACCCCTCCCGGGTTTTAGCAGGGCCATTTTCCCCCACGTGCCCATCATTAGCAGACTCCAGATGGCTGTGGCTCAGGGAGGGGGACAGACACACAGAGGCCATTTCAGCAGTGTCCCTTCAAGCCAGCTCTCCTGGCACCAGCGGCAGCACTTACCACGTCCCTGGTGTTAGCGCAGCGCACCGGCAGGTGCTTTCCTCCACCGCCGTGACACACGACTGCGACTGCCTGTGACAGCGTTCTGGTGCCACTTGGAGCCACCATGTCATCCTCTCCTGTTGTCGGCCAGGGAACCACGGTGTCTGCCATCAGGTCTGGAGCGGCACAAATTCATCTTCCCTCCAGTTCCTGCCAAGGTGGGTTTGTAGGCAGGCTCCTCCTGCCGATGCCTGCTAGAAGCCTGGCTGCGGAGTACTTCGGATAGCATCCTCCTCCTCCTAGCATCGGCTCTGCCTTCCACCAGAGAGGTTCCTCAAATGGGAGGTCGAGCTGGGACTTTGACTGCAGCCACCTGCAGAGGTCAGGACCTCTCCTTCTAGCAGACCACTGGAAGGCTCCTGCAAGAAATCAGCTCTCTGTGCAGCAGGTCAAACCCCTCTACGTGCCAGAGCAGCCCAGCCTTTCCAAAACCACAGGCTGGGAGACACCGTGCACATCTCCACACAGGCTCCCCTTCCTTTACTGTGTGCTCTGGGGTGATCCATGGGGGGGGGGGTTCAAGGATTGCTGGGCTCCAGTGGTGGGCAGTAGCGACCACCCTCCTTTACCTGCACTCGCAGCGGGGGACTGCAGGTCAGGAGGCTGCACCCCCCAAGGTTCCCCTCCAACCTCTCAGCACTGTGTGGACAGTGACAGGCATTCGGCTTCCTCACCCACCCACGTCGCTGGCTTGGACAATTGCATTGGCCATTACGTTGCATGGACGTACACCTGATATAGGGGGAGAAAGTCAACCCACACCCAGCTGTTGGGTGAGGTACAGGGGATGAGCCAGCCTCCAAACGGCCAGCGCAGAGGAACAGTGGGGCAGGGAGCCCAGAACTTTCTCCTGCGGGAGCACCAGCACCCTCCTCAGGGGCTGCGCACGTCGGCTCAGAGGTAGGCATTGCACCTACGCACAGACGGGCAAGTGCCTGCGAAGTCTCTTACCCTCGGCGTGCCTGCACGGGTCCCGCCAGCCAGCGCTTTATTTCCTGGAGGAGGAAAGAAGAGTCAATTTAAAATGTTATTTTAAAGAAAGGAAAGTAGATACCATCGGCAGGCAATTCGCTGAGCCGAGTGACAGCTGAACAGGAGGAGCTGTTTTACTCATCGAGTGGCGTTTTAGGCACAATCGTTTACATTTTAGATAATTCAGTGTATCAACTGTGCAACAAAAGTAATTCAGTGATACCACTTCCAGCCTTTGAGCAGAATGGATCTTAATTGCCAAGGAGACATTTTTCCTTCATATCTCTGGATCTGTACTTCACAATTTTTGTACTTTGAGCCTCAGAAAATTGCAGCGCTCTCCTGATTAAGTGCTTAATTGTGGTCAGTGCTTTTCAAAGTGTTTTCAGCAGTTAGCTGAAGTTCCACTTCAGACACACACCGTTATCGACTTCTTTATCAACTCGCACGATTTCCCTGCATCAAATGCCCTCTGAAGGATACTTGGTGGGCCTTGATCACATCCCCGTTTCGCAGGGACTCAAGCGGGGAGCCAGATGCCCAGAGCCGGACAGCGCTCGCCAGCTCGGGCTCCAGCAAGATGTTTTCCTCCCTTCCTTCGAGGCCCTTTCTCACCCGAAGCGGCAGAGCTGCACGTCACCTCGGGAAGCGCAGGCAGAACTGGCAGGCAGCTGCCCAGCACCCACCGCAGGATCGCACCATGCACTGACCCCTTGCCTGCCCTCTGTGCACCCGGAGGCAGCGGCTGAAGCTCAACTAAAGCTCAATCCTTTAACTGGATTTGCCAGGAAAATAAAGGCATTTCACCATGATTTTAACCTGGGAAATACAGGGATGTGCTGGACAGCAGCCACAGCCTGCGGACGCAGAAAGCGTTGCCCTAGTTTTAAGACCTTGCTCTAACTTAGGAAGCGCGAGGGCTAACCCCCTTTCTTCCTCGGTTCTGAGGCAGATGCCCAGTTAATACTGCCGGCTCCTGGCAGCGCGGGAGCTTTCGCAGAAGCCCAGTGAGTCCCGTCTGCAGCCGCCTGCTCCAGACGGTCTACATGGACCCTTTGGACAAGGGTACAGGTAACCCTCGAGAGCCCCTCCCAAGAGGGGGGACCATGTTTTTCCAGGGATTTCAGCTTCACACTGATGGAAGAGAACAGGGAAGGTGGCGGTTGCTTCAGTATATAGAGGGACCTGCCCCTTTGGCCAGGGAGCTGCTCCCAGGGCCGTTCACCCCTGCAATACATATAGTGCTGCTGCCACCACCTTCCTTGTGACGGTCCAGCTGCAGCCGAGGATGATCCAGCCCGAGCGTGCCCGAGAGCCGCCCAAGCAGCAAAGTCTGCTTAGCACCATCCTTGCGGGCCGGTGTCCTACAGACCAGCTGGACCACGATGGCCTGGTCAGTGCTGGGTGGGAGTGGCGTTGTTCCCATTTTGGTGCTGTGGCTGTCCTCCTCCGCAGCAGGGCCAAGTCCCAGCGGCTCACCAAACAGCACCCGCTGCACGCCAGGCTGCAGCAGCAAGCACTGACACAGGACCCTTTCGGCAGGGTAATCACCGCTGCGCATCGGTGGGTGCGAAGGAGGACTCACAGCTTCATCCCCACCTCTTACCACAGCACGGGAACCTCTGGTTTGCACGAGCAGACTACAATTGCCAAGGTAAGCCAAACGCTTGCTCGTGCACACGGCCGGTGAGGCCCAGGGACAGATCTTCTGCTCATTTAGGTGGGCTTTGGCTCAGGAACTAAGACGCTGTTAATACATGGAAATACAGCAGCTACTCACAGTCCAGAGCGAGATGTCGGATCTCTGCAGCGCAGGGCTGTCGCTGTAGCGCTAGCCGGGCGTACCCGAGCTCCACCTCGGCCAGGGCCAGGCTGCTCCTCACTTCACAGAGCAGCACTGCGCAGCCAGGCGTGCCGCGGCTGGGAACAGCTCCAGCATGCCACACCATTAATTGCCTTCTCTCCATTTTATGTGAATTTGCAAGAAGCTCTTGAAAGGTTTAATGGCTTCTCTGCACTGTGGGTTTGAATTTAGCGGGTCAAGAAGCAGCCTCAGCTAAGATCAAGTCTCACTCTGGGCACCCTGGGTGTCTCGAGGGGCTCAGTTCAACTGCACAGCTCTGAAGTTTTCCCTGAGTGAGATGTCAGGAGTGGAGTTAACCAGACCGCAGCTACGCCTTCAGCCATGAAGTCTTGAAGAGCCTCATCACTCCATGGACACTCCATTATACTCGAGCCAATTCTCACTTGCTAGGAAGAGCCGTGCATCTCTTATGCTGTGGTTCCTGAACGAGGACCACCCGCAGCTTCCCAAAAAGTTTCCAACTGTGGGAAAACTTGAGGTTTAAGTCTACAGAAGCAGCAGATGACATAGCAAGTGGTGCCACTGGCCGACATCCAGACAATAGAGCTGCTAATGGTTAATATAATATTTTCATTTCATCCTACATGAGAAAATATAATTACTTTCAGGGTTTAAGAACTGAACGTGTTGATCCAAATGTAATCTCTGTATTTTAGCATTTGATTATTACATTAGAAATACAAATGTCAATGGGTTGTAGCAACCCAAGTTGTCAGAAGAAAGAAAAGTCTTACTTAAATTACAGTACAGAGGGAAGAGCAGAAGCCAGCAAGGGACTTGTAACTTTGGTTAATTAAAAAATATGACTTCTGAAAAGCATTTCAGCAGAGAGCTTTTGTTTTTCCTAAGCGATCCTTCGGCTACACCCAGAACAAGTGAAGGCCAGGAGCACGCAGCCAGAAGGGAGAACTGCAGGTCACTTCCAGTGCTCAATCACCCAAACTGGAGACATGACCTCCACCATGAGGAAGACCCATGTTCTACAGCCCTTCAGTGACAGCCCAGCTGTAGGCACCTCCTCAGCTGTCACCAGTTAATGGCAATCCCAGAACACTCTGGGGATCAAGGTCTGAGCAATGCTTTGCCAACACCTTCAGGCTCAAAGCCTGAAGACGCTTCTGCATTTTCATTCCTTACCTTTTTATTTCGCAATCCAGTTGGCGTCTTGCTCTGGCATCTTCTTTCATCTTTGTAAGCCCAGATGGGCTTGTTTGTCCCTCTCATCCCAAACCTGCTGTAACTAACCTGCATGCAAAGAATTTTCTTTACACCCCAGCCCAATTCAATGCAAAACCAGTGCAGAATCAGACCAGCAGCCCCAACAGAGCAAAGCTCATCTATCACCTGGTTGAGAAAGGAAGCATTGTCCTCCAGGAGGAGGTTCCTGTTCTGAAGTTCTTGCTAAAAGCATCTAACACAAACTGGAAGCCAGGACTGTGTGTAATAGTTAATAACAAGAGGGTGCTGCCAGGAATTGATTCAAATTGTTATTATTTGCTGTTGAACAAGCTATTGCCTTGATTTCTCAGCAAAGTTCAAGTTTACAGCAGGCTGATTAGTCCCACTAACATTCCTGAAGCACCTACTGTTGTATGAAATTTTATTAAATTGCCAGCATCGACGGCTGTTCAAAGTTTGTGTGCCTTATTGCAATTGATGACAGCAAAATAAGGAAATAAAGAAAGGGGGAGGGAGGGAATTCTGTTTGTTAAGGTTTTTTCTTTCTCCTTTTCAATAAGATGTCAACTCCATTATATAGATGTCAACTCCATTACTGTAATGCTCCTTCTCTAACCTCAGCATGTAACTATCTGCTAATAAAACAAGTTTCTCAAAGAGAGTGCTGAGGGCAAGCGTACCCGCCGTGGGTTTCAATCTGTTTAAGAAAATGTCTGTTTATCCCTGCAGACACAAATACCATTTTCATTATTCTGTGTGCCTGGTTGCCTTTGTTGCCCAAAAATAAAAGCCTGCTCCTCACCCTGAGGAGCCTGCAGCGGTCACAGACCTGCTCTCGTTGTAGGAGAAGCCAGAAGGTCTGAAGAGCATCACCCGGCCCACCAGCAGGGCCGTCAAACCGCTGCGTTAGTGGCAAAGATGGGCGAGAGGAGCAGCTGCCGAGGGTCTTGCTCCAGCTCGGAGACCCCCCCAATGTGCTGCCAAACCCTCCGAGGGACCCGCCCCAGAGAAATGTCCCCCCAAACCAGTAAGATGCAAAAGCCTGGGCAGCCCCACAGGCAGGACACACCGTAACCACCGGCCCACGAGCGCTTCCAGCCACGTCACCGAGCCCCTCGAGGGGCTCAGACAGGTTCGTGTGTTCTTCTCGCCGGGAGGAGAAGACAGATGGATGAAACCAGGGGCTGCTGGAAAGAGCCGTTCTCCCACAGCTTTTTTAAACAAACAAACACGGTGGAGAAAGACCCTCACCCCTTCCCAGGCAGTAGCTGTGAGAAGTTTGGAGGACAGATTTCCCCCGCAAGCTCAGGTTTGTTGGCTGTACAGACCAATACAAAGACAAAGATGAGTACGTATTTAAAAACGAATAAAGAAATCCATTCCAGCAAGGGAGCTGTTTGGATAATTGATTTCCCTTGGACTTACAAGCACTAAATAACACCCACTGAGCCACATCTCCGAGATAACCTTTTCCTTCAAACCTCTCTTCCAGAGGATTGGCCTTTGACAGAGGCATCTTTCGAAGTGCAAATCCAGCAAGCTTCAAGCCAGCTCATAGGTAAGACCTTTCTGAAAGAACGCGATGATGATTCCTCAAGCAATTATTTTTTCTTAGTAGCCTTTGCATAGAGAGCTAATTAACTGCCTGCCAGGTTCTGCAGATTCGCAGTGAAAAAATGAAGTAGTACAAATGTCATAATTAATTAGCAGTTTAATGTTAGAATGCACACAGCAAAGGTGCTATAAATATTCAAGCGCCAGGACCTCCACACCAGCGTGCGCTCGCCGCACAAGCCTGCCCCAGCGGGGATGTTGCCGGGGATTTCGTGTGCCAGGGACCACGCCGCAGGGCCCCAGTTTGCCACCCAGTTTGCCACGCAGCAGGCTCAGCTGGACTCAGAGGAACAACCTGCCATCTCCCACCTTCGTGCTGCTGGCCGCCTTCCCCCGAGGAGCCACGCTGGGGCAGCTCACGCCAGGCAGCGACCTCCGCTGCTCTGCCCCCCCACATCACTGCAGGCTCTGACCCCCCACCACCACCGCAGGCTCTGCCCTGGCGGGTCCCAGGGCGCCAGCTGGTTTGGCAGCCCAAAACCCTGCTGCTGACCAGAGGGAAGGTCAGTCCTACCTTCCCCCTCCTGCTAACGGGACATTCTGTTCCCGTATTTTAACGGGCACCGCGGTGGCTGCGGACACCAGCCAGCTTCCCGGGCTGCCCAGCACAGCCCCACCTCGCCGGGGGTGGGCATGCAGGCACAACCACCTTTTCACACAGACCCAAAGCCTTCAAGAGCCTCATGTGAGGAGCAATTCCACCCCACGGATAGAAGAGGGACACATCCGCATGCAGAGTTACCAGCTTCCCCAAGGACCAACGCAGACTGGGGGGCAGACCTGGGTCCAGCCCGGTGCCTTATGCTGGATGTGCAACGTGAATTCAAAAAATTAAAACTGAAAAGCAGCTCTTGGGAGGAATAAAACCCCAAGAAACCCTCTGAGAGGACACCCAGCCCCTTGCCTCTCAAGCAGCAGTGCCCAGCACTCGCAGGCACTGGGGAGTGTACTCACCCATACTGGGAGCCCAGCACAGGACACCTCGTGTGCTGCTGCAGGCTCTGCACCAGCCCTCAAGCCTACGAGGCACAATGGACCAGCCCAGGCTCAGTTCCCACCCTAAAAATAAATGACCCTGGGGCTCAGGCACGGTTCCCACTCTGAGTGGACCAAGGGCTCTGGGGCAGAGCAGGTTCCTGCTGAAAAAAACCCAACAAGACAGAGGGAACTTACAGGTGTCCATGGCTCCTCTCACCCATGGTGCTCAGGCACCCACAGCTCCCCCTTCTTCCCCATCCACCTGCAGGAAATCTTCAGGGGTAAAGAGTAAATAGGTAAATGAAGCCAGGCACCTGTCCCCAGAGCATCCCCAGCAGTGGTGCCATCGCTGCCATCTGCTCAGCTGTGCTGGTTATGGAAGGCAATGCTGCTTTTTTAAGTCTTTTTTTTTTTTTTTAAATGCAACTATCACTTTGCAGACTGCAACTCCATGGTGACAAGCACCACCAGGAAACCTGTGACACTCACAGGTCAGAGCCGGCACAGCACATGCAGCAGCAAGGGAGGAAAACAATGAACTGGAGCAGTAACCCAGGGTATGAAAAAAGAGGATAGCCTTGAGGATGAGAAAACACAGAGCAGAGAAGACAAGGTCCTTAAGTTAAGTTTCCTCTTTTTTTAATCTAATGAAATCTTTTATTAACACAATCTGGAAGAGGCCAGCACCTCCTAAACACCTGCTTGAATGCTTTGTCCAACTACCAAACTTCTTTCCTTTGCCTCCACTGTTTTAACATGCCTGGCCCAGCAATGGCATATTTCAGCACTCAAAATGTGATGTTTTCAGGCTTTCCCCCCTAAAAAAGTGCTGCCTCCTGCAGGTGAGAGCAGCAGAACAATGGCTCGGTTATGTTCGTCAGTCATTAGGGTGCCACGCGCCACCAAGCTGAGGCTGTGAGTGCGATTCCTCGGGATGCAGCAGCCTCTTCCAGAAGCCGGGAAGGCATCAGCAGGGCTCTCACCCCCCTGCAGCCTCCCAAACCCCACGGGCAACTCCCGTGTGGGACAGCTTGGGACCTGGGCAAAGGTGGCTACAGCGGTGGGGATGTCTACGGAGAGAATCTGGGAAATCACAGAATCACAAGGGTTGGAAGGGACCTCGAAAGATCATCTAGTCCAACCCCCCTGCCAAGGCAGGGCCACCTAGAGCACATCACTCAGGAACGTGTCCAGTCGGGTTTTGAATGTCTCCAGAGAAGGAGACTCCACACCCTCTCTGGGCAGCCTGTCCCAGTGCTCTGTCACCCTCACGGTGAAAAAGTTTTTCCTTACATTAACCCGGAACCTCCTATGCTCCAGCTTGCACCCGTTGCCCCTTGTCCTATCGCTTAGTGAGGCCGAGAAGAGCCTGGCTCCATCTTCCTGACACTCATCCTTAACATATTTATAAACATTGAGGAGGTCACCCCTCAGCCTCCTCTTCTCCAAGCTAAAGAGACCCAGCTCCCTCAGCTTTTCCTCATAGGGGAGATGTTCCACTCCCTTGATCATCTTCGTGGCTCTGCGCTGGACTCTCTCTAGCAGTTCCCTGTCCTTCTTGAGCTGAGGGGCTCAGAACTGGATGCAATACTCCAGATGCGGCCTCACCAATGCAGAATAGAGGGGGAGGAGGACCTCCCTCGACCTACTGACCACAGCCCTTCTAATGCACCCCAGGATGCCATTGGCCTTCCTGGCCACCAGGGCACATTGCTGGCTCATGGTCATCCCCCCGTCCACCAGGATCCCCAGGTCCCTTTCCCCTTTCCTTTCTGGAAATGCCTTTCCAGAGCGACTTTTACCACCACTTGCTCATTCGAGAGCAGAACTAGTCTGCCCCAGGTTCACATCATCCATAACGCTGGGTTAGCCAGCTCCTCCTGCCACAGTCCTGACCCGCGCTGTATTTCCAGCTCGGGCTGTCCACTGCGCCGCTCCGCTCTCCTGGATCCGGACCACCTCCAGCCAGGCTGCGCCACAGACTTCCACACGTGCCGAGAGCCACACGGTGCTGAGCTACAGGCCAGATGGATATACACATCAGATGTAAGGAGCACCCATGTGGCCGCGCAGGAGGCTGGCCCTTTACAGGACCGGCGCGGTGCGTTAATCAGGCTACTAACCCTGGCTGAGCCGGGCAGGGCAGCGCGGCAGAGGGTGGCGAGATGGTAATGCGGCTGCCCAGTGCCCGAACCAGGGCTGGTTTCACCCCAGTGGGATTTATAAAGTTATTTCAGTGCCTGGAGATGCAGACAGGCACTGGCCAGTACCCAGCTGCAGTGCGCATGGATCTCCGGGTGTGTCGGAAGGATCCATCAGCGTGAGGCCACAGCACGAGGTCCCCGATGCCCTTGGAGAAACCACATTCCATTTCAGAGCATGACTCCCGTTGATTCCATCCCCATGAGGACTTACGGTCCTTCATGAGGTCTGAAACTCTCCCGCTCACGTCACACAAACTGTCAGGCAGCCTGGACACCCTGGAGCAGACACAGGGTACCCTGAAGGGAAACCTGCCTCTGCACCAAAGAGCAGAGAAATGAGGCGACCAGGGCACAGAGACCCCCTCCGCCAGCCACAGACCACCTCGCACCCCACCACCAGCCACCCCGGCTCTG
This sequence comes from Psophia crepitans, assembly GCA_013399095.1. Lineage (NCBI taxonomy): Eukaryota > Metazoa > Chordata > Aves > Gruiformes > Psophiidae > Psophia > Psophia crepitans. Next base: position 6,587 of record VWZZ01000897.1, on the reverse strand, counting down.
CCCAGGCCACGTGACACCATTTGGACCCAAGCTCAGCTCCGCTTACTTATTTTGAGCATTGCCCCTTTATTCCCAACAGCCAATACCACAACCCCCCCGTGCCAGACCTCACACTCATGCTGCTCATCAGACACACTCCTACTCCACGGAGCAGAGCTTGCACAGAGACTCTTCCTCCAAAGCTCTCCCACGCAGGTGCAGCCGCTTCCATTAAGTTGCTCTCCTCCTCGGTTTGGCACCTTGCTCTGCTCAGCCTCCCGGAGCCAGGGCTCTGAGTAACTATGGTTACTCCTAATTGCACAGAGAATATTATTCCGACCTCGAAGGTAATGGAGAGGATCCTTCAGGAAGTCTCTCTACCTTGTGGTTTCCCCACCCAGTATCTAAACCTAACCCAGAGAGTCACCTTGACCACGTGCTGACTTAAGGATGCCAAAAGAAATGGGGAGATGTCATCAAAGCAGTATGGAAGTTTTCCTCTTTTTTCCCCTTTGCAAAGACAACCCACGTGTTGCTCAGTGCCTGCCTGGGGTTTTGTGTAGAGCCAACTCTCTGCCCAAAGACTGACTCCTCAGCCTGCTGGCCGGGCTGGGTACGGGCAGCCCTGAGCCTCCAACCCTCCCCGTTCACACACGACACGTACAGTCTGTCAAACCAACCGTTTGCGACACAGACCCCTGGTCCCGCACGCAGACCCGCGTCCGAGGGCCTCCCTGCACGGTGGAGGGGACGGCAACACGCAGAGCCACGGAACCCTCCTGCAGGTGAGGGTTCGCAGCAACACCCAACACCAGCACGGACTGGGGCCAGACCTCCGCAAACCAGTGCTGATGTCAGACCTGACGCAACGCTCAGCTCTCTGACCCGGGCACAGGGGAGAATGGATACAGGGGGACAAAAAAACCAGTGTTACATTAGTAAAATCCTTAAGTAAGGGGGCCTGGGAGAAACACAGAGCCTTCTTCACCAGGGGGCAGAAGCCACGTGGAGCCGGGTAGCCTCCTCACCAGCAGAAAGATCTCTTCTGGGTGCCAGAGCAGGACAGGAAAAGCATCGTAACAATCCACCCCAGCACCGCAGAAGTGTAACCGAGCCCCGGCATCCTGGGCACGCACCTAACCGAGCTGCCGAGGGGCACGAGGCGCTGGACAACCCCTCTGCCAGCACGGAGCACAGCCCGGGTACAACACACGGGCTGGCAGAGGGGCATGTCCCGTGTGGAAGGGCTCCTCTCCCAAAGCCAGGGGCGGGTACGGGCATCAGGAGGGCATTTCAAACAGCGACAGGAGATCACCCGAGCAGTGACCCAGGAGCCCAGGTTTCACGGGCATTCCCCTGCAGGGAAACCACCACACCACACACAGCCAGCCTCGTTACTCAGCACTGCTAATTAAAAAGGAAGGGAAAACAATACAGAATGAAAGAACACTGTATCAATAAAGCGAGGGGGAAGCCGGCCGGGAGGCTGCAGCACAGCACAAAGGAGCCGCAGCGGCACGAGCCCGCTGCTGGCCAGACGCGGTGCAGGGTGCAGCGAGCCTGGCGGGAAAGGCTGGCACGCCAAGTAAATATTTGCGTTCTGTTATTTGAGGAAAAGCCAGACGAGGTACCGCTGTTACATGGCACTGGAATATTTTCCACTGCAGCACTAATTAAGAAAACATTAAGAGGAGCTCTTGACTATTTCACTGACCGATGTTGCCAACACCTCAGCGCCCCACAGGAGACAGTTCTGTTCGCCACCGCATTTCTCTTGCCAGAAACTGCTCCCAGCCAGATCAGAGGACACAAGACACTTACCTGGGATCCCTGCAGCTAGAAACACCCCCTTCCGCAGGCAGGAGGCACCAGCTCGTACTCCCAGGGCCGCGGGAGCTGCCACCCAAGCCCAGCAGCAGGCAGAGCAGACGGGAGGCAGAGCCCAGAGCAGCTCCTGGGGAGCACCTCGCCTGCCCACGGGCCTTAATAAACTCCCGGCAGGAGTGGGTCAGGGCTCCCGATAACAGCCCACATCTGTGCGAGCTGCAAGCAGCTGCCTGCCGTGAGCCACCCCTGCGGGCTGCCAGCTCCGGGGCAGGGCACCAAGGCTGGCAAGGGACGCCAGGGCCGGGGGCTGGCAGCACAGTCGGTGCCTCCTCACGTGCAAAATGCACCGGGGTGAACAAGCTCGTCGTTGTTTCAGTGAGAGGAAAACGTGTTTCACGGGGGTAACTGCTGACGGCAGGCCCAAGGGGGTCAGGGAACACCGAGTCGGTGCCAGATGGAATCAACGTAACCCTCATTAACAGGATCAGCGATTGATCTCAGGCGATAGCTGCGCCTCCTGCCAACCCGCCGGGTGTTACTGGAGGGGGCTCGTGCTGCTCAGCATCCCCTCCAGCCGCTTGGAGGAAATCTGAAAGGCTTGCTAGTGTTTTCAGCCACCCTCCACACAAACAGCGAGCTAGATGGCCACGGGGCCAGTTGCCTTCCAAAGGGCAACGGGAGCCACGCGGCGCCCAGCCGTGCGTGCGCACCGGGGGCGTAAGGCACCCACACGCAGCACCCGTGTGCCTGGGCATCACGGGCAGGGGAGGGGTGGGCCCCGGGTGGTGGGACAGGCACTGCCCCGAGCCGCCAGCGAGGACGGGGCGGGCGCAGACGGGCAGATGCCCGAGCCCTCGCCCTGCGAGGCCGTGCCTCCGGGCAGGGTGGCTAGGGGAGGGCTCGGGAGGCGGTTTCAGCCCATCGCGCAGCGTCTGTGGGGCACTGCAGACACCCTGCCCGCCGCAGGCGCTGCGGAAAGGGCGAGAAAGGTTCCTCAGGAAAAACGCCCCAAGGAAAAGAAAAGCCAGCTAGCAAGCAAGACTTTCAGAGAAGGGTTTGAGAAGTCCAAATAGGTTTAGTGGGGTTTTGCCCCAGAAGTAACATAAGGCAAACCTGCAGTCACGAGGAAAAACATCCTAAACGGTAACCGGCGGTACTTGTCACCGTGTAAAGAGAGGCAGCGTGTAAGGAACCCCAAGGGCGGCTGGACAGACATCAGGTGCAGCGAGAACAACACCCCCACAAGCCTGCCGTGGACTTCAGTACAAGCGAACCCCCCGGATCTGCGAGGAAGTCTCCTGCAGCGGCCGTGCCCCTGCGGTGGCACCGCCGGGCGTTCCTGCCGGCAAGCACCCGCTCCCCCAAGCCAACACCCCGGCCGTTAATTCCTGCCCACCATTGCTTTTTAAGTGCTTGATTTCCCCTGGGAAGGGAGACGCGCGCCCACCCAGGCGCCGGCAGCGAGACCAGCATCTGCAGCAGGAGCGGAGATCTCTTTATGCCACATAAATATCTTTCTTTCCCTGTGAACAGGCCATTTAGTGACACTTAAAACTACTAAATCTGGGGTTTATGTGGAAATGATTTTAGAGTGCACTGGAAACCCCAGGTTCCTTTTTCAATCTAACAACGTCTTTAGAAAGCAATTCTTTAAGCCTCCATTTCCAAGACCCTTTTAATCTCTGCAAATTATTGGTAAGAGCTGAATCAAGGCAAACTGCCATCAACTGTGATCACAACACCGTAACTGTTGGGCAATGAGCGACCACCGCTGATTATTTAGAAGAAACTATTGCTTTTAGGCAAGCCGCCGCAGAAATAAATTAGCATTTATACTGGATTATTGAAAAACGTAAAAAAAAAATAAAAAATCAGCCTCTGTCTCTATGTCAATTGTGTCTTGCCAAGGTCAATATCTGCGCTGCAATAGGCACGGCTCAAATAGCACGAACAACTTATGTGTGGAAATGAGCACCGTGCGGCCAAAATATGTCATTATTATCAGAGAGACAAACTGATCTCTGAAATAACATCTGCACTCCCACAGCCTTAAATAACGGTGACCTTCCGTGGAAGGTGTGTAATCAAGAAGCTAGGAAAATAATTCAAAAAAATTAAAATCTAATAGTTTGGCTTCTCGGTAGCTTCGTCCCTGTCGCTGTCGGCCTTGCTGCATTTGTTCTGTCCTTTTTGAAAACCCTCATTTGAAACTGCTTGGCTTGAAATCTGAAGCCTGATCTTCCCAGGCTGTGGACGGGCTCGGTCCATTTTTGCACGGCACTTCCAGGTAATGACTGGTAGAATTAGAAACATGCACTGTAACTCCGTGAGCGAGGATGATTTTGAGGGATTATTTTTTGTGAGACTTTGGCCACATCAATAGGATTTTCTTTACCACTGGTCCAGCACGTTCTAACGTGATGAAACAGCTCCCCATCAGAAAATCCGGTCACCGGAGTTGAACTGGAACAAAGGAGTGCGTTGGGGTTCTGCTGGGGTAAAACAGCCAAGGGACAGTCACCCCGATACTTCATTCCAGCAGGGACCAAACAGTTGACGCTGGCCGTGCCAAAAGGCTCCGTTTCAGGGAAGTTACAGTGCCCAGGGTAAGAACTGATGAAAGCCTTCGTTACAATGTTATGCTTTTTATAAAGAAATAAAAAAAAAAATTTAAAAAAATTATGCTAGTGACGTGGGCAAAATTCTGGGGTGCTTTCAGTGTAAAACAAACACGAGGAACTCTGTCGGCTGCATTTCTTCCGGCTCCCCCCAGGCTGTGCTTCCCCTCCGGCTTTGTAAGGGGATGCCGGGAGGAGCAGCCTCTGACCCGGGACATCGGGGCGAGGGGTGTCCCCGGGGCCACAGACCTCGAGAGCCCGTCCAGCCCCGTTGCTGGTGAAACTCGCCCATCGCCCCCCCGTCCCAGCGCCCCTAACTGGAGTTCGGCCGTGGCGGTTGTGTTCAGGCTCAGTTTCCTGCCGGCTCGCACCCGGGGCTGCTCTGCTGGGCTGAGCCCACCGCGTTGAGCACAAGGTCCGAAGCCAAACACCTCGGTGCATGAGCAGAGCCATGGGTGCTCGAGCCATGCCCGAGGCTGGAGTCCTTGCGGACGACGTTGGTTGTGCCAGACCCCAGACCCGGGTGGCACCTGCCAGGCTCACGTGCAGGGGGCTCATCCCTTCACCTCATTCCTGCCTGGTTTGTTACCAGCGCAGCACTGAGGCCCCTGTGGGATCCCAAACCCCCTCCCTGCCCCAGCAGCTTGCAGGGCATTGTCCCTGGGGCACCAGGAGCAGCCCGTGTCCTCCCCGGAGAGGAGCAGGAACACCGCTCATCACCCCTCCCCGCCGATCCCCATCCACCCACCTCCCAGGGTCTCACCCGCACGGACCCGGGGCTGCTGCAGCGTCCTTGGTCTGCCAAGCTACAGCTTAATGCCCGGGCTGTTCCCCTGCAGGGCTGACGGGGGTCCCCCCACCTCCTCCCGCCTGGCTGGGGGCCTGGGGGAGGCTCAGACCCTGATCCCAACCCACCAAAGCAATGCCACCTGTCTCGATAGGGCACCTCTGTGTCCAGAGAGGACGGAGTTTCCAGCAGCTCCAAAAGGGATGGAAAACTCTTCAGAAAAAAACTCAAACAAAAAACCCCACAAGTACAACTGTCAATCTTTTGAGGAAGACTCTGGTGAAGTAAGAGCTGAGCTCAGACGATGCTCAGCAGCATAGAGTGCAGCGCAGCTGTACCCTTGGGCCGTGGAAACACCCGGGCTGGTGGGCGCAGGCACTGGGGGTGGTGGGCGCAGGCACTGGGGGCTCTGCTGCGGGGCTCGACCCTCAGGGCGAGCGGGGAGAGTTGTGTCCCCGCGGGGTGCCCCGATGGCCAGGCGGGTGCCGCTGGTGGGTCACCTCCAGCCACAGGGGCAGAGCGCTGCAAGGAGGGGGCAGCGCCAGAGGGGTTTTAAATGGTTTTGGGAAGCGGGCAGGGGGGAAACAGGCACGGGGGAAAATAATGCAGGCGCCAGGAATTGTGGCTGAGCTGTGGGAAAATTGGAACTGAATAAAATGTTGCAGGTAAAGCTGGTGGGGAGTGGGAGCTCCAGAGGGAAGAGCAGCAGCGCCTGCAGGGGTCTGAACATGAACTATTGGCCTGCACCGGGGGTCTTCAGAGTTCGAGGGCGGGAGGAAGAACTTTAAGAAGCAGAACCGCGCTCTGCCTGGTGTTTTATCCTTTACTGTTCTCTGATAACCGCCCCGGGGCTGAAGGTGCTTTGCCCAGCAGTTCTCTCCAAAGGGATCAGGGAAAGGATGGGGTTTGGGGAGGGGACGGGAGGGAAAGGGTCCAGGCCCGAGGTGTGGGACATCCCTGGCTCCACAAAACGGGGCTCAGCCCCTCCCAGAGCAGATAACGGGAAGGGCAGCCAGTGCCTCCCAGGCCGGCCCAGGGGCCAACGCGGGGAGCGGGCAGACGGACGCACGCCCAGGGGTGCAGCGCAGGCGCTGCTTACCGCACGCACCGCGTTTGGTCTGTTTGGACGGGAAGAGGGGCGTTGCTGGCCCCCACCCGCGAGGGCTGTGCGCGGATGGGTGCAGGGGCCCGTGCGGGTGGGCCGGCACCCCCGGGCTCCCCGCGGCACCCCCGGGACAGGCAGCGGGTGCGAGCAGGTGGGAGCAGCGTGCGGCCGTTTGAGAGGGCGCATTCAGCAGTGAGGCAAACCCGCGGGGTCTGTGCGGGATCAGCCCGCTGCGGCGGGGCTCGCCGCCCTCCCGGGTGCACACACGGGC
>VWZZ01000895.1:0-17114 GCA_013399095.1 Psophia crepitans | reverse complement strand
TCTATGATTCTATGAAAATTACTTTCAACAGCAGATTCTGATCCCATTTGTCTGAACAAAGATATCTTCTATTTCTGCTGACTCCATTGGAGTTTCTGCACTGTAGAGAAGGTGACCAAGAACAGGCTCTGCTCTTCAGACGATGCACAGACTAAAATATTTCCTAATGAATGGGGGAGAGGGACTGGAACTGAACATTCGGTCATGTCCAAGTCAATAAACAGTGCTCTAAAGCAGACACTGACTAATAAAAAGAACCAAGTAAAATTATGAGAACTCATATAAAGGACTTGCAAGAAAAAGCTGTAAGAAGTGTGTTTCCTGTGGTACCAGGCAATTATTATTCAGGGACATTGTTCATAGCAATTTCTACAAGAAAAAGGATATTTTGGCAGAACACCTTTAAAAAAAACCACTAAAACTAAACTTGACTAATATATGAAAAATGGATAACACGTTACACTGCAACAAAATGTCAGAATGAACAATTCTTCGGAGCAATCATTGAAAAAGAAAAGTCTAAAGTATAAAGTACAATCAGCCTTTGAATGTTAAATCACAAATTAAACTCACTTTATGAAGACAAATGCATAAATAAAATCAGAAATGTTTAAATGTTTCACCAGTGCTGGAAAGCTTTTATGTGCACTAGGTAGTGTTGAAAACAGTGATCCCGCTAATCTGCCTTGACAAACAATTATTTTCTGTCTCAATACCTGGTGACTGACTGTTAAACCACAAATGAGTGAACAATTTGGATTCACCTGGAATTTGAGAAATTTCAGAAAAGTAACTGAAGCACTAAGCTGTATCTTGTCGTCTCCACTCTACCAGAGAAATCTGGAACAACGACAAAAGACAACATAAACTTTTTGGGAAAGGGTTATGCAAAGGAATCTTTTAGTCTTTGAGGACAATCAGCTGAATCAAAGGACTAATGAACTACATTCAACATAAAGTACATGAACAACAGAGCATGAAATCATTTTCTTTTCAACTCCTTAATATAGCAACAAATTAAAACTTCAAACCTTGTGTCTTGATCTTTATTTTTCAAGGTAGAAGGATAATCTTTATCTTACCCATGGAACACTTCTTAGCCTCTGTCTTCAGTTACGATTTCTTGTCCTGACTGCATCGCTTGATGGATCATTGCAGAAATTCACTTCTTTCCCAATCAACAGGCTACCACTTTTCAATGTATCACTATTCCCAAAGGTTTTTACAAAGAGACCTGATAATCACCTTTGACTTTTGTTAAAGAGGGTAAATATCGAACCTCTCCTATTTTCTTCTAGCAAGATAGACTCTTCATCTTCTTCTTAATGAGAGTGACAGTCGTGCTCCAAATAGACCATCAGTGTATAATTTGGGGGTTTGAATGAGGGTGAGCACAAGCAGCTAACATTTGTCTAAGAGGTGACTGGCAAGACCCACTGTTTGTGAGCACTCATTTTGCAGGCTCAGGGCTGGAGTGATGCCAGAAAAACACCTCATGAGATGTTTATGCCGTGTTTCTGTTCTCTGGCTCCTAGAGACAGGTTCCCTGTCTGCACACACTTCCTTTCAAACTGGCATCACATCTCAACAATAATCAGAAAAAAAAAAATATTCAGCACTAAACAGCTTATCTCCATCACCTTTTCCTATGCCTCTCCAGATTCCAAGGCAGTACTTAAGTCAGCAAGGAAAAAAATCCCACTAAATAGCCTCCCACTCACCCATTTTTAAAAGAACTTTGGAACAGCTTTGATTTCTTGAAAATCCATCAGTAGTAACTATAGTGCAGTTAGCAGCTTTATATCATTAAACATAAACCAAAAATGGAATTAATGTCATATATACTTTAATTCAGTCTTCCACGGCAATCTGTTATTCAAATTGATTAGGAGCAATATGAAGCAGGAAAATGTGAACTGCTGTTAACATCTAGTAGGCTGGTTAATTGAGTTTCAAAGCAGAGTGGTATAACACTACCATAGTTCCATCAGAAAATACCCAGAAAAAACTGAAAATTTCAGAAAAAACAGAGCTTCCCAGACTCTGGTTTTGGTTGAAGGAACTTATGTGTAAGTCCTACTTCAGACATCTCTATCACCTTTCTGCATCAGATCTTCATCCCTTGCTGTGCTGAGCAGGGCTACACCAACAGCATCTTCAACATGTCCTGAGCTGTAACCCCTTGGCTGCTGCTCCTCAACACTGGGACACCCCACTGGATCTGGTGGCTTTGGACACAACTGGTCAGGACCCAGATGAAACAGTGGACGCAGTGGAGCCTGTTGATGCCCAGGACAACAAGAGCTCAAGAGGAAAGTTAATTTTGTTCTGGCAGCATCACCTGTAAAACAGGGAGCATAGCCAGCCTCAATCCAAGAGGAAAAGAGTGCACTTTCTGCACTGGTGGCTCTCAGCTTCTTCCACACTTACTTGTGACTTCTGCTGAGTTTCACAGTGGAGGGAAGACCTGGACATCTGCTATCTCTAATACCTGTATGGGCTAGAGAGAGCCTGACCCAGCCGGCTATTTTCAAAAGAAAAGCATGACTGTTGATGATTAATTCAGCTGGAAGCCTTCTGCTTATAAATGAGATTTAGGAGCAAGGGCGAAATGAAAAGTTGAAGAAATTAAAACAAAACAAAGCTAAACAAGAAAACCCATCCAAAATCCCACCAGAAAATAGCAATTAAAATTTATAAAGGTAAGTAGCTCTACCTGTGAAATGCAGGCCAATTCTTCAGCTGACAAGTAGGTCATGCTGGCACACCAAAGGCACTTGAGAAATCCTCTGTTTAGAGGACATTCCTACTAAAAAAGGTGACATTGCAAACCAAATTAACACCTATTACAAAAAACCTTGTAATAAAGGAATATATTTTTTTTTCCTTTCTCGTCACTTGTGGTTGGAAAATTATATAGTACAATTAAAGACTCCACATGTGACAATGATTCAGTGAGAGGCATAACTGGACAACACTGATGATTAGTGCTAAATTCTTGCAGTCATTTTAGCTTCTGTCAGATCAGCAGAAGAAGCCACATGCAGTTTCTCTACCACAGTAATTGTTTTGTCCTGTGACAAAGAGTTATTAGGTATTACTGAATGTAATGAGGACTGGAAAAAATATATGTTCAAAACATTTCCAGTGCTATTCTCTGGCCGTCAGCGAGCTTCATAGAAGCCTGCTGTCTCGGTGTTCGTTCGTTTCTTACTTGTACTCACACTTGTTTATATTTTCCTCCCTGGTGTTTTCCTCAGTTAGGCTTTTGAGCTGTTTAAACCTCTTTGAAGGTATGAAACAAAGGCCCATCAAATTTTTACTGCTGGCAGTTGAATGCCACCCAAAACAGCAAATGGGTTTTGACAGGCTCCAAGCAGCATGTCTTTGCATTACATGTAATTTCATTTTGGCAGCCCAAGTTTCTTTAGATAGTATTCAGTTTTTCAGCCTATAGTAAAGGACTCACTTTCCAGCTGCAGAAAACTTTTATCTGGAGAACCACATATCTAACACTTTGAAGCATTCATATGAAAAAAGAATGTCTGCTTTTAAAAACTCTGTAACATCAACAGCCTAGCAATGAAAAGGCACCTTTGTCAGAAAAAAAAAAGTAATCCTATTTAGCAATTAGTTTCAACTCTAATTATATCCAAGGAACAGGAATGTCCAACCCTGTCGAGCAGGCAGTAAAGTAGGAGTGCAGTGGTTGAAGTGATATCCCCTGACAAGTCAACAGCAGCGGGGACACCAAGTCCCCTGAGCCATTTCGTTCTCATCCCTATCCCCCACAGGCTATGTAACAGGCCTGGTAAAGAAGTACTGAGAAAGCAGATAAAATGGATAGGAAATCCCCTAATTAGGAAAATTGTCAAGGTTTATTCCTCGGGAATCCCAGAGTTCACAAGCAATAAGCAGGAAGGCACTACCTGCCGCTTCCAATCGTAGAATCACAGAATCATTAAGGTTGGAAGAGACCTCAAGGATCATCTAGTCCAACCATCCCCCCACCACCTATTCCCCACTAAACCATGTCCCTAAGTACCACATCCAACCTGTCCTTAAACACCCCCAGGGACGGGGACTCCCCACCTCCCTGGGCAACCCCTTCCAGTGCCCGACCATCCTTTCCGAGTAGAAATTTCTCCTCATCTCCAACCTGAACGTCCCCTGGCACAACTTGCAGCCGATCCCCCTTGTCCTGTCACTAGTTATCTGTGAGAAGAGGCCGACCCCCAGCTCGCCACAGCTTCCTTTCAGGTAGTTGTAGAGGGCAATAAGGTCTCCCCTGAGCCTCCTCTTCTCCAGACTGAAGAGTCCCAGTTCCCTCAGCCACTCCTCATCAGACTTGTGCTCCAGCCCCTTCACCAGTTTCGTTGCCCTTCTCTGGACACGCTCCAGGGCCTCGATGTCTTTCTTGTGGTGAGGGGCCCAAAACTGGACACAGTACTCGAGGTGCGGCCTCACCAGGGCTGAGTACAGGGGGACAATCACCTCCCTGCTCCTGCCTCTTCACATTTGTTTTGATGTAGATGCAGTTATTTAGTGCGGCTATGTATTTTTATTCCCCAAAATTATCAGGGAACTTATTAAATAAATAAGCAGGTTTGTTCAGTGGAAAGAAGCTGGATTAAGAAATATGGAAGGATATTGCATCCAAATTGCCTGGCCTGTGTTTTGTTTGTTTCTAAATTCACTCCAACAAAATGTGTCAGTTTGATGAATTCACACATTCTCTTGTTTTGGTGAAAATCTGCAGTTTCACTGGACAATACAATCCTCTGTGCAAAATAATGCAAGTCCTGAAGTCTCATGTCACTGACATTCTCCGGGCGACAAGGTAGAAACACTGCTCGGCCTTCCCTGTCAGGTTGCATGACCCAAGTAGCAAAGTACAGCCCTATCACCTGCTTTGGGATGCAGAAGAACAAGACAGTAAAAATAAAATCAGACCATAGAGAGGGCTGTAAACAGTTTAGACCGAAAGTTTCAGGGTGCACCCTTGTTTAACACTGTGTTCCCTGCTCCCTGCAAGCTCCAGCTGCCTTTGTGCTCCAGCAACCAGCTCCTTCACAAGGCTTCAGAGTTGCATGACAAGGTTTCTGTGCGCTTTAGTCAAGAGCAACAAGGTAAGAATGAGCTCCTTTATATCTCTTTGACACTTCAGGTTTATTTACCTGTGTCTCTTTCTGTTTTTCCAATAACTGTTGAACACTTCTTCCACCAGGCCCTTAAGACCTGCTAGAGTGTAGTCGCGCACAGTCAATACAGCTGTAAAGATTTCCGAGCCAGGCAATCCTTTATAAGGATGTAATTTTGTAAATTGCTCCTGATATAACCAGTTGTTTAGATTCCCTGGCTCAGGTTTACATCCAGGTGACTCATAGTACATGGGCAATGTGAAGCCTTGAAGCTACAGAAAAAGCAATAAGTAACCCATAATACCTGAATATATTCTGGTTGACTTTCCTATAGTTTCTTTATCTTGTTTTCAATGTAGGAATAAACTATTCAAAAATTTTACCATGGATTATACTTTTCCTAACTGATAAAACTGAGGTGAATATGGTTTTTTTTAACAAACACAGATTTTTCCTCATGTTTGAGGAACCAAACTGATCATTTTAACTTACTCAAAAATAAACGTTTAAAATGTACAAAGAGGCTGAAAAGAAGCCTGAGTCAGGTAGTATTTCAAAACTTAGCAGACCAAGTGCTGTATTCCATACTTTCTCTATATATTAAGCACTTATGATTGTAATGTAAACTCGTTTCTGTAATTAGCCGTTCAAGAAGCAGCTCTGTTTCATTATGGTTTTCCTAACTGACCTCACTGGGACTATTTGCATGAACTGAGTTGTACAGTCTCCTTTCCAATCTGAAAAATAATACTAATAACAGCAACAATTTTGCCATAGAGTATTCTGATTTTTAAAAATGTGAACATATAACCTTAGCTCAAAGGTAAGACCATATTTCTAAAGTGGAGGACAAGACTGTGGCTTGCCAACATTCTGCAAACACATGATAGCAGAGCCTTTGTTAGAGGTATCAGATGGACTGGTTCTTTTGAAGCCTCAATGTCAGATTTTTGCTACTACTCCTCAGCAGTAGCTATGTGAAAAGAGATAAGATGCTTCCTTATCAGACTGCATTCCTGTGGGAATGAAAGATGTTTTATGCAGTGAAGGACCCCTGGCTCAGTTAAACAAAAGTCATATTTCTCAGGAACAAAGCAGGGGACTGTGACACGCTGAAGGCTGGTTGCATTTAAAATTTTCCAGCTACTTGAAGGTTTCTCAAAACAAGTCCAGAATTATTCTTTTTGTTAGGTGTAAAGTGTATTTGATGTCATTCTTCCTTCAGCCTCAAAAGACAGAAGGAAAAATGTGAACAAATCATTGGGATAGAAAACAGAGACTGGAAGTTTCAATAACAACTGAAATTTATACCAGGAACGCATTGAAAATGGCAGAGGGCAGGGTCCCGGCAGGCAGCATGCCCAATCCTTCTCTCAGGCTAGCTCTGCCTTCCTGCCTCCAAAAGCAGGTGCTGACCCAAATGTCATCCTGGCAGATGATGCATTAAAATCACTGAGGATCTGAGGATGTTCCTTTCCGCATCACGTCTTCCTCATGGCAGGTCTTGGTGAGCCCCACGTGGTGTGAATGTCCAGCTGTGGCACAGGTGAAGGCGGATCCCAATGAGGAGGGTTGGTGCTCCCTCACCGCAGCATCCCTGCTGCAGGACGTTCATGTTTGCCCGGACTGAAAGTGACAGGCAGCCCAGCATGACTGCCAGCGCCCTGAGTGTGCCTGCGGAGAGCAGAGCTGACACCCAAAGGCGCTCGCTGCTCCTCATTCGAGACAGCAGGCAGGTCAGTGGTTAGCTAATTGTTTTTTTTCACTCTTTATCCCTACTAGGTTACCCAATAAAAAGCTCGTCTGCACACATGTGGAAGATCACAGAGGCACAATGGCAGGCAGGCGAGTGTCTACGTGATGCCCAGCCAACGGCTGGAGTAAAACCACGACACCCCAATAACCCAGTCAGAGACAGGGAGCCCTGCTTGGCCCTTCCCAGGAGAGCATGAGCCCCGAGGCTGGGAGTGGGACAACTGGAAAGTGTCTCCAATTCACCTGACAGGCTCAAGGGGGTCCCTGCAGGGGGTATAGGACCTTCTTTTTCACCTCCCTGATCTCTCCCTCCTACTGTGTTCATTTTTGCAGCATTCGAGTGGGTTTGTAGCAGTAAGTCAGCTGTCTAGTGTAAGAATGTGAATAATCTGACAGAGCAGTGATTGCAAGCCTGTCCTGTGCTGTTTGACTTTCAAAACCTAGACGTTGAACAAAGGCAAAGTAGAATGATTAGACACTGAACAGACTTAAAATGAAACAATGTGTGACTCACTCTCAAAAGATGGAGATAAAGGAGTGAAAGAGACTTGCAGGAAGGATAAAATCCAAAGACATAAGACGAGTAGAGTTCACCAAGCATTACAGTAGCTGGCAATTCTTATCCTGCTTCCCCAGTTAAATTAGAGCAATGAGGCTCAGTTCACCTAAGTGTACCACAAGACAGAAGGCTCATACTGCCATCCAATGTGCATCTACCAAGTGTGGATAAATATTTGCAGCTGCAGCAGAGGGAGGAAAGTATGTTTTTGCACAAGGTCAAGCAGACAACCTTCCACAAGCTCGTTTTGCAGGACAGTACAGTCAGCTTCCCATTATTTTGGCTACATATTCCAGCAATTAATCAGTTTTGAAGGTCCATGACCCCCAGGTAAACAGAAGGCAATTGGTACCACGACAGGGTGCCATAGCCTGGCATGGTGCACAGGAGTGCTGGCTGCAGGGGTGGCTCCTGGGCACAGTTTGGAGCATTTTTCCTCAGGACACTTAAGAATAGGTGTTGGGATACAAGAAGCTCCAGTCAAGCAGGATTAAGCCAGCACCCAGGTCAGCTCATGGCCTGAGACTGTGCCCTGAGAAAGGAGAGGATGCTCACTTGGCAGCCATGTCCTTACACTGCACTGGCCGAATTTAAGGACTTAGGGCTTGCCTTCATTAGTCACCCCCTCCTGACATGTCATCACTGTTAACCAGGACCAAAACACTGGGAGAATGGTAAAAAAGACCCAGGTATTGTGAAACTGCAGTACTGGGGGGCTGAGGTGAGGGGGTGGAAGGGGAGGGAGAGCGGAGTGTCCCATTGCAATGCCTTGATGGGTCATGCTATCTGCAGTTCTATGGGTGACTCCATCCACTTGTATGAAACTCTGGGATGTGGCATCAGCACTTTGGTGCCCTGTGTGCTGTTTTACTCAGAAGCTTCTGAAGTCCGTGGGATAACTGGAGCATAAGATACTGCTTGAGAGAGGCACTGGGATGGGAATGGAGCAGTATCTGTCACTACATTACCATACTAATGCTATTGTGGGAATGAAAATAGATCTTCTTTCTTGGAGCTCACTGAAGTAGAACCAGGTGATGGCTGCCTCCAGCAGCATGTCAGCTACTAGTGGGAACAGGTTGCCCAGAGGGGTTGTGGAGTCTCCTTCTCTGGAGATATTCAAAATCCACCTGGATGCCATCCCGTGCAACCTGATGGAGGTGATCCTGCTCTAGCAGGCAGTTGGACTAGATGGTATCTATCTTCCAACCCCTAGAACCTGTGAATCTGTGATCAACCACAAAGTTGATCAGAGGGCCGGAGCACCTCTGCTACGAGGACAGGCTGAGGGAGCTGGGGTTGTTCAGCCTGGAGAAGAGAAGGCTCTGGGGAGACCTAATCGCAGCCTTCCAATACCTAAAAAGGACCTACAGGAAAGCTGGAGAGGGGCTGGTTACAAGGGCATACAGTGATAGGACCAGGGTTAATGGGTTTAAACTAAAAGAGGGGGTGATTTAGATGAGATACTAGGAAGAAATTCTTTACTGTGAGGGTCATGAAGTACTGGAACAAGTTGCCCAGAGAAGCTGCAGCTGCCCCTGGATCCCTGACAGTGTCCAAGGCCAGGTTGGATGGGGCTTTGGGAAACCTGGGTTAGGGGAGGGTGTCCCAGTCCATGGTAGGGGGGTTGGAACTAGATGATCTTTGAGGTCCCTTCCAACCCAAACCATTCTGTGATTCTATGATTCTATGAACCCAAGCTTGTGTCCACTCAGTGTTTTGATTCTCTGGGCCAAAAAGAGGGGACCAGTCAAGAGCAATGTCCTCATTCTTGCCCAGCTATAAACCCAGAGCTTACTTGGCAGGGTGGGAGGCCTGGCCCCTCTCCTCAGTACAGGTGTCCCCCCTATCCCAGCTTTAGATTTAGGTGCTGGGAGGTGAAGGCTTTGGCGTTCAGTTCAGCACTTAATTTCTCCTTTCTCACTATGAACTGCTAGTCACAGAATGCCTAGCACTCAAGAAGCAGAGAAAAAAAAGGCACAGTAACAATGAAATATAACAATACATTTTATTTGGTTATTTTTTTCTGGATTATCATGTGCCTTGCTAACAGAATATTTTTCAGGTTATTGTAATTTCTGACAGTCTACAAAACAGCTCAAGCTATTTCCTCAAAAAAGGTCTGCATTTCAAAGACAAAGCAGGTCCACAATTACCTTACAGTGAAGTTCTTTGGTACCACAGAGGACAGAGAGTTCACAGCACCCCCATGTGTGGGAAGGCCCTGGTTGTCACTGGGGCCCCTTTTCAAAGTCACACAAATGTGTGTTTCAGAGACATATAGGTGTCATACAAACTCTCCAGGCCCTTTGGATGCTCTGGTTATTCCTGACGCTACGCTGAGTCAGTGTCTGAGAACCTGGGCTTTGGCGAGGCCCCTGCTTTGCTGGCTCCTGCACTACCAGTGCTGACAGGCTCCTGCAACCATGTGAAAGCCCAGATGGGTGTAGAGGGGGCACAGCTTTTCGGTCATCCTGTGGCTGCTCTGACTTTAGAGGGCTGCTCCATAGGCAGCTTGACTCCTCCACCATAGGTTGAGGTGCTATACAGTTAGTTTTCTCCTTATTTCTTGTGTTCTCTTCGCAATAAAAACCAAACAGGACAGACTGTGGGATGACAAACCTCAGAACCTCAAAATATTGACATTGAATTACTAGGTGACTTAATAAGGTCAGTTTTATTAGTTTAATTTAAAACACAAATAAACAAAAGATAGGCATGAAAGTCAGTGAGTACAAAAACCTTGCTTGACAGAGGGCACTGGGACTAAAGCATTTCTAGTCCAGTACAGAAATCTGGGACAGGATTCTCCAGCTGTAGATTAAAGCCAAACACATTTAAACAAGCAGTCAGGCACAGTACGACACACTCTGAATTAGTCACCTAAAATCTAATAAGATAACCTCTTATCTAATTAGATGACAGAGTCAAAAGCTAATTGCTAATTACAAATACAATATCTGTGAGAAATGCACAATGCCTCCATCGCTGTGAATGTCCCTGTGCCTTACACACAGAGGCTCAACACTGCACTTGTTTTCATCACGCCGACGACAAAGAGGATTTCCAGCTGGGCAAGATCAGCAGAACCTGCATCTCTCTGATGCATTTTCATCTTCCGCACAGCTGAGCACCGCACCTCCACCCCTGGCTGCCCCGTGCAGGTCATGCAGTCCACAGACCCTTTCCTGCAGACTGCACGGTGCGAGCGTCTGACCCCACGTTCCAAAACACTCGGGGTTCCCTACAGAGTGATCTTTTCATCCCTCGATTTTTCCTTCTTTTCTAAGCACTGCTGTAGGTGGATGAAATGCTTGACAACTTCAAGGCAGCTGAATAATTTTCCCCCAGCCATAAATCAGCCTGCATTTGTTTCCCTGACTGACACTTTCTGTGAATTGCCTCTGAGGATAATTTAGAGGGACTGAAAGACCTGCTGTCAGGACTCCCTTTCCTCACAGATAAATCCCAACACTTTACTATGTTGTGAGCATAAAGAGTTTGCTCACTTTTCTCGGGAATTTGGTACAAAAGCAGCCACATTAATTGCCTTTAACAAACCATAAGTGAACTCTTGGGGGAAAAAGCACCAATAGTTGCCTCATCATTGCTGTGCTGAAAATTTCATAAAAAGAAGATAAAAAGAAGATCTGTGTAGAGGAGACATACCTTACCATCTTGGTGTCCTCACCTACTGTATCTTTCAAATTTAAGCCTTTACCAAAACTCTTTTGCCAAAAAAACCACCCTAGGATCATCTGCATGGAAGGGAAAAAAAAAAAAAAGAAAGACGAAAAAAGAGATGTTTCTTATTGAAAAGTACTGTAGAATTTAATGAGAATGACAATATCATGAGAGAGTTTTACTTTAAAGGAGTACACACGTTAATAGAAAATTATAAGTCTGTGCTGTAAACCTCAACAGAGTTGTAAAAGAAAAAAATCTTTTTTCACTTCTGCACGATACATTTTCTCAGCAGTCAAGTGGTCACAGTCACATAACTGTCATCATTTCTAAATGGGTGCTGACGGTGTGCAGCTAAGGGTCCTGAAGGACAATGCTACAGAAAAACAATTCCTGGCCCAAAAGTTTAAAATCCTTCTTTTATTCTATTAAACTCAAAGACTAGCCTTGTTACAACGCATAACATAGTCCCTGTTCTGAACAAACAGGAAATCTGTGTGCGTAATGTAGGTTATTTTCCCCATGAATTATGTTTATACTTTTCCACAGGTATTACGTCCACCCATTTCACTGATTTTGTACTTCAGTGTACTGTCTCATACAACTTTCTTGATTATTCATCTGTACAAACAAAAATTATTGGAGGAAAAAAAAACCCTTATAGTCTTAGAAATTAAGCTATACCAATTAAATTAGATTCAGGATTATTTTATCACAACTAAGGTATACTAAATTGATTCTAAAAAGTCCAAGTCTCCTCCTGAAGTTAAGTTCAGCGGCAAAAGCTGCACGTGCAAGCAAATTCATTCACTGCTTCCCATCACAGCGGGTGTTCAGCCATCCGCGGACAGCAGGGCTCCATTGCACCTAACGGTGGCTTGGGAGGACAAACAACATCGCACATCCAGCCCCATAGTGTGTGTCTAAGTGTTGTTGCACGTCACCAATCATTTCCCCTTGCATTATGAGGGGAATGTTCTCTACTGATTAATCTACTTTGCTTAGTGGATAATAACCATGGGCTGTTTTTCGGAGGAAGCCCTGCACAGCACAGTAACACAGACTCTTGAAAGACAGGCTACTGAGACACCACCAGTTTTTAGCAGAGAACACATGTAAAGTCACCCCAGGCAATATTGCCATACTTTGAGTGGTGTAAAGCTGTTGAGACACTGAAGGATCTTCTGCTAAAACAGCTGTGTAACAAAGGGCAGCTAAGCCTATGGTGACAAGTGGCTTTGCTTTTAAGCCTCAAGGACTTACTAGTGCTTCAATTTGTACTTGGTGAAACAGTAAAAGGTGATTTACACCGTTTAAATTTTTCTGGGGTTCTGTTCTATTTCTTTGTGCTTCTTGACAGTGTACCTCCGTGTTAATCTTCAGCTGAGAATTTATTATCACTGAAAGCAGCGCCATTATATGATAAACCCTGGGAAGTGATCCTGTTAAAATAGATAAAAAGCAACTCTAAGATTCCAGACCAGGATTTTTACTGTTTTTAACGAGATTTTTCATAACATAGAGTTATCAGCATAAAACACATACGAGTACAAGGTGATCATGCTTGAGTGGAGGGGTTGGACAAGATGGAGAATCTGTCCAGCATTCATTATTTTTCCATGCAGTGACGTCTCGGACTAAGATAAATTAATGTTTAATCATTCTCAAATTCTCTGTCTTCCCGGGGTGTTTTCTATGCTTGTGAATACTGCTCTCTCAAACATGACATTAATAAGAGGTGAAGCCACATTTAACTATTGCTTTACTTGGAATAATCAAAATGAGAATAGCAAATACTAGCTGCACTATGCAATGCCATGAGATTTTTCTGCACAAATTAGTCTTGTAAAGTTGCAAAAGTAAATTTGCAGTTGCATCTGTAGTGTAGTGGTATATTCCATAACATAAAATGGGCATCACAGTAAGAGTTGGATAAGGAACACTCCTGCCTTTCCCTGCAGACATGTTGGTAGATATCTGACATAGTCCTGGGATACCACTACTTAAGAACCACCCAGAAGTGCAGCAGAGGTGGGAAAACTCTCCTTGGAGGTTCTCAAGAGCCAGGAGACTAAAACCCTGAATGACCTGACCCGAAGCCAGCACTGACTTCAGGAGGAGGTTGGAGCAGAGACATGTCTATCCCATCATACTGGACAATTTTGCAGTTCTGTGATAATGCTCTACTGTTCTCGTATTTTTGCTACGGAGGCACCTACCCTACCCACAAAGAGGAGTTATTTTCTTTTGGGAGCTTCGAGAAGCTGGACTCCCTATGTGCCTTTCTACAAAATACTCCCTGCTTTACCTAGGCTGCCTTTTGTGACATTTATCAGAAACTGACTCCTCTGTATTTGGTAAAATAGCTCACTGTGAAAACACAGGGAACCCAGAGGCTGACAACTGGGGCAATACCGTATGCAGGACAGAAGGCAGGGTATTTAGCCACAACTGGGCATCTGCTGAGTTTGCATTGTCATTGTGCTGTTTAATTAGTGCCTTCTCTAAGTCTGCATACCCAGGCTATCACAACACTGCATAATTCATATCATAAAAAGTATTCACTCTACAGACGCACTGAAACGCAGTCTGACTTGCCTTCAGGTCTCCATAGCAACTCTATATGTCGTACTATTAATATACAACACTTAGATCTTTTTTTCTAGACCACCTTCTCATTTACACCTTCCCCATTTAGTAGAGTCAGAGGTCCGTGCCATGACAGTTTCATAATACAAACATTTCAAATGATAGTCAGCTAAAGTGCACTTCTTCCCTCATCTTGCATCTTCATCACCATGTTAGTGCTGGTGCTGCACATATGTCTCACACTCCCGTGATGCAGAACACCCTGGAGCCACACAGATTCCCCAACACTACGGCGTGCTGAACAAAGTTAACTCTGATTTTTATCCCTGCTCTTGCACTGCCTTTTTGATTACAGATTACTTTCATGCCCATTTGATAATGGAGCTGTGACAAATGTTTTCTTGCATTTAAACTGTACACAGAACTTACAATGCCGAGGGTAGTACGGTGGGTGTTGCCCAGGGGATGCTTCTAGATCCACATTCACTTGTGCTCTTGTTCCCAGGTAAGGCAGTAACCTTTCCGAGTCCTTAGCTGTGGGTTTGGCTTTTGGGGTTTCTTTTTTTTCTTCCTTGTCTGTGGAAAACTGCACAGATAGTAGTCTGGCATGGCTCAGCCCCAGCCGGCAGCCGAGCCCCACGCAGCCGCTCCCCGCTGGTGGGATGGGGACGAGAACGGGAAAAACAAAGGGGAAGCCTCCTGGAAGCTGAGATAAGGATCGTTTAATGGGCCCGCAAAGGGAGAGGGAAACAACCACAAAGCAGCAGTAGTGATAATGGGATGTCAACAAATGCGATAACAAGGAGAGCACTTTACCCATTAGTGACCGAGCCTAGGGACCAGAGCTGAGCCCCCAGGCAGACCGCCCTGGAGCAGCGCTGACCCACCCCTCCCCGGCCAGCGCCCTTTATGGGGGGCATGGCAGCACATGGTATGGAACAGCCCCGGCCAGCTCGGCTCCCCTGGCCTGGCTCCTGAAGGTTAACTCCATCCTGGCCAAAACCAGGACAAGCCTTCTCTCTCTTTCTTTATTCAGCACCGAACAAGGAAATATTGTTAATTTCTGACTGGGAGACAAGGACAAGGAAAAGCTTCTGGCTATAGCAGTTCAGCGCTACGTGCCTCAAGAGTGTGTTCTGAGCCCTTGGAAATGCACACGAGGATACTCACTTCTGAAGAAGACATAGCTGACCTGGAAGTTCCTTGGGAAGTTTTATGGTAGCTCAGGCTCAGCAGATGGAGACACCTTCTTGCACATGTTCTAAATCTGTTGTATAAAAATGGTAACTTTAGCAGCGTGGAGTGCTTCTCACTGTATTTTTTAAAGCTCAGACTTCAAAGCTGTTTGGTCCAGGAGTCTCTTTTGATTTTTTAGTATGCTCCAGTGATTCATAATTATTCTGTAGCAAAACTGCTTGAAGTTAGCAAAGTCCACACAGTCTTTGACAGGGGAGGGGGTGGCTTCATTATTCATGAAGAATATTAACCATTTAATTCAAGAACGAGAGGAAATGTCCTCGAGTTGTACCAGGGAAGGGTTAGATTGGACATTAGGAAAAAAAATTCTGCATTGAAAGGGTTGTTAAGCATTGGAACAGGCTGCCCAAGAGGTGGTGGAATCATCATCCCTGGAGATATTTAAAAGACATGTAGATGTGGTGCTTGGGGACACGGTTCAGTGCTGGACTTGGCAGTGCTGGGTTAATGGTTGTACTCGATGGTATTAAGGGCCTTTTCCAACCTACGTGATTCTAAGATTCTGTTATTGAGCTGAGACACAGTGAGCAGTGTTTGGTCTTAATTTGATCTTTGGGAATACCAAAAGCCAAATCTGATTTCAGTAAATTATTCTTACTCCTCTAGCAGAGGTGAAACAGAACATGGCTCACTGACTTCCATGGAAACAAGGATTGGTTTTTCTGTAGTAATTAAATTTTTATCAAGCGAGATGTTTTGACATAATATACATTCTAGCATATAAGAAATTAAAAAATTATGTATTATCTATAGCTCAATAAGTTTTGTTTTTTTAAAAAACTTTGTCCTGGGACACAGAAATATATTTGGTCAGTAGTAGTAACTAACCTTCTCCAAAAGAGCCATTCATTTGCAGATTTTTATAACCTGAGGAAGCCTTTATCAAGTAGTTAGGTGTCCTGGCTTTGGCCAGGATAGGGTCAATTTTCAGGAGCCAGGCCAGGCTAGCCGAGCTGGCCGAGCTGGCCAGGGCTATTCCATAAAAGGGAGCTGGCCGGGGAGGGGGGATTGAGCTGCTCCAGGGTGGTCTGGCTGTGGGAAGAGCCTCTGGTCCTTTGTTGATCAGTAAAGTGCTCTCCTTGTTATGCCTTTGTTTACATCCCATTATAACTACTGCTGCTTTGTTGTTGTTTCCCTCTCCCTTTGCTGGCCCATTAAAAGTCAAGGCTAAAATTAACCCTATCTTGGCCATAGCCAGGACAAGCATACTAGGGATGGACTTTGTCACAGGCCTCTTGCGCAGAGGTCCCACAGACTAACAGAGATCAACCACCCAAGCCGTGCTTGTGGTACAGTTCTGGGGCAGTGCAGACAAATTATGGTTATTATTATGCATGGCTGCTAAAGCAGGAGTCAAAATTGGAAGGCAACATCAGTGACTCATCCTTTGGCCTTACTCTGCAATCACTCAGGGAATGCCGGAGTAGTCACCTGCTGCAAGCCCAGAATATACTGCTGGCATTTTCCAAAGAGGACAGAGCATGGAATCACTGAGAGAAGCCTGAAGGCTATCAAAAGGGACTTCAGGGGACTGGGACAGTTAGTGGATGGAGTAGGAGTACAAGTGGTGTTTTCCTCTGTCACTTTGGTGGCAGGAAGGGATACTAGAGGACCCAAAAACCCAGTTGATAAATACATGGCTGAGAGACTGGTGCCACTGCAGGAATTTTGGGTTTTTTGACCATGGGGCAGTTTACTCGGCACCCAGCCTGATGGCTGCGGATGGGTCCCACCTTTCTCAAAGGGGGAAGCAGATCCTAGGCCAGGAGCTGGCAGGGCTTGTTGAGAGGGCTTTAAACTAGGTACGAAGGGGGATGGGGATGAGATGAGGGTCGTTAGAGATGAGCCTAGGGGAACAGTGTCAGGTTTGGGGGTGAGGGTAACGGCCCAGCCGAAGTGCATCTACACTAATGCACGCAGCATGGGCAATAAACAGGAGGAGCTGGAAGCCACTGTGCGGCAGGCAAACTACGACTTAGCTGCCATTGCTGCAACGTGGTGGGACCGCTCCCATGCCTGGAGTGCTGCAATGGATGGCTATAAGCTCTTCAGAAGGGACAGACAACAAAGGAGGGGTGGTGGCGTGGCTCTCTGCATTAGAGAGCATTTTGATGTGGTAGAGCTTGGGG
>VWZZ01000891.1:112168-131008 GCA_013399095.1 Psophia crepitans | reverse complement strand
GCACCGGCGGGGCGGGAGCGGCGGTGCCCGGTGCTGGGCTCCGCGCAGCCCGGACGCGTCGCCGCTTGCGGCCTCCGGTGTGGGGGTGGCTCCGCCGGAACGGCCGAGCCCTGTTGTGTGCAGCTGCTCCGGCTCGATAAAGAATCGGTAATCCGGTTTGCGCTGCCTGCCCCGGTCCCTCACCGCATGGCTGGGGCTCGCCTGGCCGCCCCGGGGACGCCGGTTTAAATCCGGAGCTGCTCACAGCCCGCCCGGCTGTTGTGTCCCCCCCGCTGGCCCTCGGGTCCTTGCTTGGCTGTTCGTTACCTCAAGAAGCGTTACAACAGCAATGAAACGCCTTTTGGGTGAAAAGTGAGGGGAAACAGTCCTCTGGGACAGAGAGGAACATTAGCCAAGGTTTGGGCCGGCCAGCGGCGGTGGCACCTGCTCAGGGCGCGGGTGTCCTGGTGAGACCCCCTCCCGTGAGGGGTGAGTGCCACCACCGGGACATCCAGCCGGTCCCGCGGGCGGTATCGATCAGGGGAGCTATGGGAGAGGGTTTCGCTCAATTTAAGCTTGAAACCAGTTAATGAAATAAAATTCTCTTGAGCACTGGCGTCTCCTTCCCTCTCGGCAGCAATGGGGCAGTGACCCAGTAGCTTCAGATGTGACAGAGAAGACAGATCTCAAAGGCCAGGCGGGCTGCCGGGGCTCTGGGGGTGGCTTGGGGCTCCGTACCCGCTGCAGAGCGTGGGGAGCGCCGTGCGGCTGGCTGAGGGCAGAGCCGCTGGGGCTCGGCTGACACGAGCCAGGTCTTCGTTTCTTCCTGGCTCGGTGCCGCGCTGTTCGGGCTCTACGAGCCTGGGTTTTTCCTCTTGATCGTAGTTACTTCATCTGCAGTTTTGGAAGTGTCTGAGTTTCCATCCCTCTCCGCTTCGTCGCTCTGTGTAAGCTTCAGTTTGCTCCGTGCGTGTGTGGGAGCTGTAGCAGAAAACTGGCCGGGTTTAACCGAAAACTGGTATCCTGGTGATCCATGAGTCAACGCTTTGCTCCTTCCTTTTGGGAGCTCAGCATGGAAATCTGTCGCTTTATCGCGTCTTTCCTCATTTAACTCTGCTGACTTTCCGACTTGCTCTCGAGCTGTGCGGCGGCTGGGGATCTATGCGGGTCTGGCTCGGGGTTGTAGAAGAGGTGAGGTACAGGGTGATCCGGGCTCTGATCCTGCAGCTGCTCTGATAATAGAGGATCCCATTGAGATGAAGAGCAGCTGCTGAATTCTCAAAGGGCTTCTGTTAAGGAAGAGCGGGAGCTGGAGGGTGCCAGGAAGGAGGCCTGAGAATATTTTAAAAGGAGTTGACTTGCTGTCTAGAAATGCAAGATGTTGGAACTTCCCGTGATGAGTCTGACCTGTGTCGCTGGGGTCAGTGCTCGTTGGCTTTTTTAATTCCTCACCTTTTCAGTGAAGCGGCTGCTGGTGAGGCAGCTGATGTTCGTTGCACCCGTTTACACCGGGTCAGGCGGCTCGAGGTGGCTGCTGGGGTAGTCAGAGCTCTGCAGGTGCCGTAACACTGGCGAGGGTACGCGCTCTCTGGGGCGGGATGAGCTTTGTGGGGACTTTGAAATCGGTTAACGGCAATGCTCGAGCTGTGTGCGGCCTCGGTTGTTTCCTCCAAAGCCTGCGCGGAAGCATGTGCAGGCCAGAGAGTTTCCATGCTTGCAACCCAGACTTCGGCCTCCCGGGGACCTGTCTGTGCCTCAGTCCGCTGACTGTCCTCAGTCCTCATCAAGCTTCGCAGGTCTGAAACCTGATTTTCCGAAGCATGCCACCAACAAGTCCTTATGCCTCTCTTTTCAGCATGACACTATAAAAAAGGATTATTTAAACTGCAGCTCAGACTTTAATTTGCAGACCCACTGGTGAGCAGAAGCGGGTCAGGAGCCTTGGTCATCTGCATTGGTTCATGCGCAGAGATGGAGAGGGTGGAATGTGGTGGAAATCAAAGTCCTTTCGTATGCTGCTGCTTCAGCGCGCTCTTCGCTGAAGTACTTTCGTGAGGGGTTTCGTGGATGGCTCGGTGAGAGCTGCGTCTTGCACGCCGTGTGTCTCACCTGACCCCTCTGTGAAACCGAAGCTTTACTGATCGTGTCTCTTCACCAGAATTCAGAGAGGTTCACCGGGTGTCCCACTCCCCCCATACCACCCCAGAATTACGTGGTGCCTTTCAGCTTTTCAGGAGGTTTCTGCTGGCTGAGCTGACTCATCCGGACGGGGTTTTGCTGCTTGCCTGCTGAACCTGCCTGGTTTTGAGATATCCAGTTGGTTTTGCCGTGTGGATCCTGCTGGAGAGACTAAGCGAGCAGACTGCCAGAGCTCTTTATTTGGTGCCTGAGTTAAACCCGTGCCTGGTGTACGTTACAGAGGCAGGCAGGCGGGACGCTATTCATAGGCTGGCTGAGCATATGTTTAGCAAAATGAAAATGTTTCTTTAGAAATAAAAATGTCTGTTTACCACTCAGAAGTGCCGTGGGCTTGCTGCCTGCGGTGGTGGCGATGCAGCAGAGCAGTTAATTCCTTTCTCTGCTTCTTCCCTCTGCTGCAGGCATTGCGTGATGAGTGTGGGGGTCTCCTCCCCCCCAAGTGCTTCAGGTGCTTGCTTCAGCAGTCGGCACCCGGTGGGGTTTAGTGACCCGAGGGACGGGTATAAAGGCTTTCGGTACTGAACCAGGGGTCCAGATGTTTGTGGTGTCTGCTCTTGAGGTTTCTTTTACGCTGTTTAACACCTGCAGTTTTTTGGGGGGCGCTTAAGCAAATGAAGACGACGCACGCAGGTTGGTGATGTTTATGTCCTGTACCCAACCTGCAGGAGAACAAGCCCATCTTACAGAAGGGCTGTCTCGGGAGAAGCAGCAGCTCGGTTGGTGGTAGCTCCTCAAAAGGGAAACAAAACCCCTCGAACAGGGCGCAGAGTGCCGACGTGGGAGAGCTGTGCTGGGCAAAAACTGTCATGGAGGGACCGGTTCAGGGATGGGGACATGTTGAAGGTGTCCTGCTGTTGCACTGGCCAGGAGGAATCCTGCCTCTGTCCTATGGAATCAAGTCAGTCTTTGTGTAAAACGCAGCTGAATAGAATACGTGGCTCAGGGTTGGAGGCAAAGCATTGCAGGTGTCTTTGTTTAATGTAGAACGAGTTTCTCGTGCAGTAATTGGAGCCCATTCATGGCACTGCAGTCCTCTGCTGATACGGATCGTACCTTCAATCTAAACTTGCTGCTCCCAGTTTGTTAGCCTCTGGATACGGGTGTGGGAAAGGGGAAACAAAGGACATCTATAACTAATCTTGACTTCTGTTGACATTCTGTGGGTGAAACAAGTTTTTCCCCTGCTTTAAAATGCTGGAGATGACATTTTAAAACAAATTTGGAGGGGGAAGGGATGGGACTGTGCAGTTTGATCTGTCCCTTCTGTAGCAGAACGCTCCGGAGGAACTAGGAAGCTCCCAGATCATTTACCCTGGGTGGATTTTTATTTGCGAATCTTTCTTTCAGCTGGGGCTTATCTAACGCAGTTGCACGGATCATAGCAAGGTTTTCAGCGTTTGCTGGGTGAGCAGGGGACTGCAGGAACCTGGGCACCCATCTGTGCAGAGCGGCAGCAGCTCTGCTCCAGGGGTGGGAAACGTCCTGCTGTCTGACTGCGTGGCGCAAGGGAAAAACAACACAGTACCGGGCCTGATCCTGTGAGAGAAGTAACGTCTGGCACCACCGTGCGAGGAGTTCTCTTTATGCAGAGGTTGGATGTTAAAATGCTGTGGAAATGGCAGCACTGGCTGCACCGAGCTCATGTTGGCGCTGCCTTCGTGGCCCCCGCCGTTTCAGAGGACAGCACTGGCTTAGTGTGGGATTCACGGTCGTACAAGGGAGATCTCCAAGAAAGATGGATAGTCTTGAGCCTGTAAAATATTCCCTCTTGGTGTTTAGATTAAACAGGCCTTTTTTGCATTAAAAATTAAGCTTGTGGGGCTGCCATTCAAACCACCTGCTAACGCGGGGTCGACTGTACAGGAAATGAGGAAAATATCCAAGGCGGGCGTGTGGTTGGCCCATTCTTTGACAATAATGGGAGGTAATTGTTTCCATGCTTGCCTGGAACCGGCTGCGTAACTCTGGGCAAGCTGCTTCTCCTCCCCGTGCCTCAGTTTCTTGTAGTTTGTGTGCCATCCTTTCCGGCTGGAAGCCTTCAGGAACAGGGCTCGGGGGTTCGCAGCTCTCCTGGCGGGCTCGAGCCTGTGGCTGCGGGTGCTGTACGCACGATGCCGCGGGGCTTCCCCAGTTCAGGCTGGGCGTAACGCTGAGCTGATACTGGCTTTGGCATCCTGCCTCCCCGTTAGCAGAGGCGCTGGGGAGGTATCGCAAGGGAGGGCAGAGGTGGTGATTTATTGTAATTATTTTTTCCTTGCTGAAAAGTTGTTTCAGTAGCTCCGTGTTGGGCCCCCCCAGGCAGGGGGCTGAATGCAAGCGGCCACGAAGATGAGTGTGGGTGTGGGAGGAGGGCTTGGCATAGAGCGCATGGGATTTACGTTGTTATATGGATGTAAAGCACAGGAAACCTACGTTTTCCTTGCTTCCCACCTTGCCTGTAACTAGAAATACCAAGGATGTCTTACTGGTTTCGTTTTACTTTGTTTTTCTGTACAGGAAGATTTTCAAGGGCTTGAGAATCAAGAGTTTCTCATCTTGAGCGAGAGCCCTGCCTTTTGCCATCATCCGGATTCCTAGATGCCTATCAGGACTTTACTGAAGTAGGGTTAACAAAAAAGGGGAAAAGCCCAAACCCACAGCTCTATCTTCATTGCTTGGCTTTCACTCCGCTGCTGCGGGTGACATGGACGATGCTGGTAGCTCCTTAGTCATCTGTATCCTCCAGGAGCAGCGTGAACAAGTCCTGCGGATCGAATGTTTGAACAAGTTTTCGCTTGTTTCCAAACCGCTCTCGCCGGTGAGGAGGGGCTGCCTGCCCAGCTGGGTTCTGCCTAGTTCTCACTTAAATTTCAGAGTGTAAAGCCAGCCCAAGAGGTCCTGGCCTGCATCGCTGGGCAGGAGGTGGCCTTGCTTGAGGATCCCACCGAAGCAGTGCCTCGCATCTGGCAGGATTTAGGGAACGTGCACTTCAACTGAAGACTGAGGATGTTGAAATTCTTCAGATTGTTTTATCATCTGAAAAACAAACTTTGAAAGAATTAAGTTAAAGGTGAAGAGTTCAGCTCTTTTCCTCCATCAGCTGGGTGTTCAGCTTCAGTTTCAGGCCTTGAGTCTTGTTGGAGGGAGTTACTGTTTAACAGCGGCTGCGTCCGAAAAGGGAAAAAAAAAAAGACAGTTTGAACTGCTGGTGTCCCCTGTTAATTTCCGTGGATGATCTCTGCAGATGCTGTGTCCTTTGGGCAGCTCTCTGCAGATGCTGTGTCCTTTGGGCAGCTCTCTGCAGATGCTGTGTCCTTTGGGCAGCTCTCTGCAGATGCTGTGTCCTTTGGGCAGCTCTCCAGCTGTACTCCAGTGCAGCTTGTAACCAGGGGAGTGATTACAAAGCCTGGAATTTCTCCCCTTGTGCTCCGGGGCGGCTGCGAAGCCCTCGGGGCTGGTTCTGCGCAGCCCGCGGGGCCAAGCGCTGCTGGGCTGTGTCAGCTGGGAGCCCAGCGCCCCAGTAGGACCCTCTGCCCTTGGGATTTCTGCTTTCCTGCTGCCCCCCATCCCCGGGCGGGTCGCTCCTTTCTGAAGCAGAGAGAGGTTTTGTGGGGTTTGGTAGAGGGCTGTGCTTTGGGAACAGCAGGTACTTGTTGGGGTGTCTCGGGCTGTGCGCGTACAGCTTGAGCAAGAGTCATGAGGGGCAGCGTGGTTTAACCACAGCTTCTGCCTCCTCACCGGAAGGTGCGATGGATTTCAGTGCTCCGGGGGTTTTGCGTTTCTGTGTTAATGTTTAAGAGATGAGCAAAGAGCTATGAAATCCCATCCTGGCATGGGTGTGAATTTCCCTTCAGTTGTAAATCTTTAAAGGCAAAGGGATTATAATTTTAAAATACCGACAGCGCTGTGGAATAATTCCTTTGCAGAGACTTGAAGCAAAAAGACTTGGTGCCCGAAGTTGCTGCTGTGGAGGTGTTACCTCTTGGCAGGAGCCGCTGAGGGCTGTGCGTGTCATCGCCCTTTCACCTGCCTGTGATTTCCAGGTTTGTTCTCCTCTTCGAAGCCCCTTAACATCTAAATTGCTCTTTCGCTCTACCCACACACAGCAGTGACAAGCGGTTGTCTTGCTGCCACCTTCGTCCCCGTTCCTACTGAACGTAGCTTTCCTTTCTCGCTCTGGGATAAAGCGAGGTCGGTCGGTCTGTCCCCAGGAAGCACGGACGGTGTGTCCGGCCTTCGCGGGCTGCAGGCAGTCAGCCTGCGCCTGTCTGCTGGAGATCTGCATCCCCGCTCAGCTTTTTTTTCTGCTGGGGGTTTTGTGGAGACCCCTCGGATGCGGATTTAAAACCTCTCTGGTCTTTTGGTACCTTGAGGAAGCACGTTCTGGCAGACTTCCGTGGATCTCCTACTCCATTCCTGGTTAAAGCTTGAGATCTGCCCCTCATCTTGCCCGCTTAAGGAGGCCTGTCCCTGGCTCTCTGTGGAGGGGACATTCTTTTTCTCTCCAGCTGCTCAGAACTTTCATCCAGCAGCTCTCCAGCTCGTGGGTCTGCCTTCGCC
The DNA here is from genome assembly GCA_013399095.1 of Psophia crepitans. Lineage (NCBI taxonomy): Eukaryota > Metazoa > Chordata > Aves > Gruiformes > Psophiidae > Psophia > Psophia crepitans. The sequence continues at coordinate 124,291 of VWZZ01000891.1, read as the reverse complement.
CCAGTCTGGGTGGCAAGCTCTGACCATGCCGGGAATTCCTGTGAAATCTTTCTATTTTCAGGCACGTTTTCAGATGCCTGCGGCGTACGAAGCGTGAGAACTTACATTTCATTAAGAACAAGTAAAACTCCCTGTTCCTCTCCTTTTAGGTTTTCTGTGATTCCCAGAGCAAAAGCATTTATTCCTTGCAGAATCCTGCGTTGCTTTCAGACTGTGAAATTAAGATTAAGGTCGTGTCTGGGAGCGCTCTTGCAGAAGCAGGGTGTGATAGCGGTGCTTCGGTGTGCCCTGAGGAGGAGCCTGGGCTGACGGCGATGCTGGCAGGCATGCCCTCTGGAGCCTTCCCGTCGCTTCCGAACGTGGAGAGCGCGCTGCAAAGGCACAATGCTGGGGAAGGGCAGTTCTTGCCCTGTAAAGATTTTTAGTCTTTGCTATGGTAGAGATTGGGACTGATTCCCAATTGGTAAAGATTGGGACTGCGTTTCCTCAGTGCAGCAGCCAGGGCACGCAGTTCCTTCACCTGCTCCATCTGGAAGAAGAGAATTAAATAAACCCCGAGGATCTGCTGCTGCTTGCTGCCGAGAACTTCTTGTCCTATTTGGCAACAACCTGTCAAGTAATTCACCGTGATGAAACGGCAGAGAAATGGAAATGAGATTTAAAGGGCTCGCGGTGTTGAAGCCTCAGTTCTGATCTGTCTCTCCCTAACCCTTCTGCGGGCTGTCGCTGTGCTGGAAGTGCCCGGTGAAAGTGGGTTCACTCCTCGGAGGAGATAACGCTTTCTGATCCCGCGCCGGCTTGCAGAGGGAGGTCAGGTGCCGCACGATTCCCGACGTGGTTTGTGGATCGCTGTTCTTCACGCCCTCTGGGAGTCTTGTGCGTCTCTTCTCCAGTTACGTTTTAAAGCAAGAGGAGGACAAGGGAAGGCCCTGGATTCCTTGCAGCGTACCGCCAGCCACACCTCCTGCTCTGTCGGGTCGGAGCCAGCGAGCTCGGGGTGATGCTACGGCCGAGACCTGCTCGACACCGAAGCTGTTGGTTAGAGCCATAGCTCATGGAGCAGCACGGTCCTCGAGATGAACATGCGATGCTCTCTCAGCGCCCTGGCCTGGCAGCACGGCCAGTCTCCCCCTGCTGTGGGAGCTCCTGCCCTGGAACCCACCACAGCAGTGCCGGCGTTGTGCCCCTGCTGCTCGTGCACCTGAGCCGCGTGCAAGGAGCTGTTGTGCAAATAAAATGTTTCGTGTCGAGATCTCCCAGCGAGATTGTCTAGGAAGATGTTAAAGATCAAGGAAGTGGTGCTGGGGTGCATTAGGGGACTCTTGACACACATCCAGCAGCCTGGTTTGGTGTCAGTGTTTTGTGAGAGATGTTTCTGTGTCACAGGGTCCTGTGGTTTGACGGGCACACGAGAACCTCGGCTTAGGCATTCGCGTTCTCTTCCTGCACCCGTCCCCCACCTCGGGAGCGTTGCTGGAGCCAGATGTGTGCTGCAGAGAGCGTTAAAAGGTGTAGATGGGAGAAGCTGATAGAGAAGTTAAATAATTAGCAGCAATTTCTGTTGGGGAGGGGGTGGAAGATATTTGCATAAGTTAATTATTGACGGAGTCGCTTAGGTTCCATCTCAGCTAAGCTCTGCCTGACAAATTCTCTCTGGAAAGCTCCCAGCTCTTGTTTGAGCCAACAGACCGAAAACTGCACCCAAACCCATCCTGTGCACCTCGGTGTTGGAGGTGCCGTGGGGAGAGAAGGCTTCCTCGCGGGGCGAGGCCTCGGACAGCCCGTCGGCCCACCGTTAGCTTGAAAGCTGGTTATATTTAAACAGGAACTGTTGTTCTACGCTTCGTCGCGTTCAGACAGACCTTTGCAGGGGCATATTCCAGAACTGTCAGGGCCTGAACAGCAAGTCCCTACGTTTCTAAACATTCTTCTGCTATTAAAGGGTCACTTTCCCCAGGGGGAAATCTGGAGAGGGAAGGAAGGAAACTTTACAACGCTGAAGAAAGTAGTAAACGGAACGTTATTTCTGCTTGCCATGGTGTTTGGACTCGGCTGTAAGCGTTCTTCACTGAAAAGTGACCCTGGAGACTTTTAGAAGTTCACTGAAGGCTTTTATTTTCTCTTTAGACGCAGAGGTTGGCTGGCCTAGAGAGTGTTTAGGGAGCTGTGAGCTCCCCGGTGTTGGCGTGGTTGGAAGGACTAGGGGCGCTGCAAGTCCGGGACTCGGCACCGAAGACTCGCTGCCTTTGCACGCACGTTGCACCGCTCCGCCCGCGGCTGCACGAACGCTCCGTGCCGCGGCTGGGGGCAGCCGAGTGGCCGCGGGAGATACGGCCGGGGCCCGGCTATCTGCGGCAGCGGCGCTGTCACATGGAAAGTAAAAGCGCCCCAACCTGACGCCTCTGGGCTGTGGAGCTGCCTTGGAGCGGCTCCAGAGCTGGTGGCCAGGTGGCGGCTGTGCGGCTCGGTGCGGAGGGATGATGATAGCGCGGAGCTGTAAACAGGACGCTCCACCCTGCCTCGGCGCCTCTCGCACCCTCCTCCTCGTGCCCGAACCGCCGCGCTGCGCACGCAGCCTTTGCACCCTCAGGAGGGGCAGCCCACTGCCGGCTGCTCCTCGGGGCTTCTCCGTGCTGCTTAAACCCCCGCCGAGCCGGTGGGCAGCAGAGTTCTGCTTCGTGAAAAGGGGTGACGGTTCTTGCTGCTCGTACGCGAACGGCTTTAGGTGTTTGTTGGGCACCGGACACGATTGGTGAGGTGGTCACCGTGCAAAGCCGCGTCTGCCCTCGAGGTCCCTCCAGGCTGGTCGTGGCTGCGTTGCCCTGTTGAAGGCCTGGAGCACGAAGGTGACCCCGGTTGCTCTGGATGTGATGACTGTGTCGGGGGGTCTCCTGGGGGGTGGGGGCTGCCCCACTGCAGTGGCGTTCGGTTCTTCTGCCACAGCCCGCCTGGGAAGGGGAAGAGGCGGCTGAAGCCCTACGTCATGGAGACGCAGCCCGTGGGGGCAACGAGGCGCTGAAGGGGAAGCTGCAAATACTGCATTAGTTTCTAATTTAAGAGTTAGTGGTAGATGTGTTGGACTGTGCTCTGCTGGGAGCGGGGGGAGCCTGGCGACGCCAGCTGGGCCCACACAATGAGCCTTTAATCCAGTGTGGACCTTGCGAGGTGTGGCTGTCATGCCAGGACTAATGCTGCTCTCGCCCTCCCACACGGCTTTTTGTTCCTACCCTTTTCTCACCTAGCACTCGAATTCCACTGCTAAATGGTATTTTAGCTGATAAAAAGATGTATTTAACAGGCTGTTTCCCTGGAACTGGGGCCCTGAGCCGCAGCACCTTTGCCTACAGAGGTGTTTGGCAAACAGTTCTAGTGCTGGTTTTAGCACAGCTAACTCGCTGCCTGCCATGGCCCTGTTCTGGGGAGGAAGGAGAGAAAAAACGAAAGCACCTGGAGCAGAGATCCGTGCGTGGCCTTAATATATTGCCAGGAGGTAATTTGCATGGCTAATCAAAACGAAGTGCAAACAAACTTTCCTGCTGGCTTGAACTTGCCTCTTTCTTGTACCTTTTTGGCTTTGGCCATAGCAGCCTCCTTCAGCTGCAGGGGTGACGGGGGGGCTGCAGGACGGGGCTGCAGGCAGGCGGCGCTTCTGCCTGCGGGTCGATGGCATCTGGTTTGGAGCCGGCCGGGATGTGATGGAGGAGACGGGGAAGGCGAGCGAAGCCTGTGCTCGGCTCCCCTCGCGGTCGCCCCCCAAGAGAGACCCTTGGTGCTCTGGGATCGCGCTGGTGTGCGTCACTGCTGACACACAAACCTGAGGCAGTCTTATTGCCAAAGGTTTTCTGTTAATCGTGTTTCTCTCTGTGGAGCCTGAACAGGCAGTGTGGCCATCCCGCGGAGGCTGGGCAGAGCCAGAGCTCCTGGACTTGAGCTGGGCCCCCCCGGCAAGGGGTTGTGCATCTCCCTTCCTGGTCTCTGCCGAGTGAATTCACACGCCTGCCGTGAGACCGGGCCCTCGTGCAGTCCCACCGCGGGATCCAAAACTCTGCAGACTTGCTCTTGGCCTCCTTGAAGGTGGAAGCGAGCGAGAGCGTGCTTCCTGGGGGGAAACTGAGGCACGCAGGCTGCCCTGTGCCGTTGGGTCTTGGCCCGCGGTCTCTGGCTAAGCTTGTGCTCCAGCTAGTAAGAAAGTAAGTGGGGGTTTTCCTCCGGTGCTCGTGCAAAAGCACCGTGGGCGTGCCGAGGATTTCACTCGGTTGTGTAGCAGCTCCCCCGACTTCGTCTGGAATGTCTGAGCAATGGCTTCGAGCACCACTTGAGGACTGCAGTAAAGTCTCTGCTTCTAGCAACGCAATCTCTCGGCGGTAGCGTGAGGGGGCTCTGGGCAGCGGAGCGGAGGGAGCAGGAGGGCAGGTCGGCCCTCGCTGGCCCACTCGGTGTTTCTGTCGCTGCTTGTTTTCCGTAGCTGGCTCGGAGCAGGAAAACTGCCCGCGCTGAGGCCGGGCCGTGGCAGGGAAGAGCCGCTGCTGCCGTGAGAGCAGGAGCTCACGGGGCACGTTGGAAGCGAGAGGTTTGCAAAAGCTGAACAGGCTTCTCCAGGCTGCGTGAGCCCGTTCCCTTCTTGTGACCTTCGCAGCGGGCGCGGGCTCGTTAGCTGTGATAGCTGGTGCTGGATCTCGGCCTTGGAAGTCTGATTTCTCTTCTCTCCCCCCTCGTCTAGCTAGCGTGCCCTGCGCTGCTGCTGTTGAGAAGACCGGCCGTCCCCGGCAGCCCCGTGTGCGGCGCACCTCTTCGCTGGACACCATCGTGGGCTCCTACCTGCTGGGACAGTGGCCACGGGACGCTGAGGGAGCTTCTGCTTCGTGCATGAATGACAAAGCTACCCAGGTACCAGCGCCCGCAGCCTCTGGGCCAGGACGGGGCTGTGTGAGCCGGGGGTGGACGGGGAAGGCGTTAAGTTCCCGTCCGTCCAGCTGCAGCTTTCTAGGAAGGGTTGTTGGTTTTTTTTTCCCTTTTTGCTTCTCAGCTTCAATTGATTCCACTTTGGTGCAGAGTTAGAATTTCCTTGGCCTTGTTTGGAGGCAGATGGCCTCTGGCTTTCTGCTCCAGTACTGGCTCAGTGCTATTTATTTCTGTTTTCTGGCTGGCGGTCCTGGGCCAAGGCCTTACATAAGGCTGGCGGGCCGCGCGCCACACGCTGCGAGGAGTCGCGGGCGCTCCGCGGAGGGGCTCCCCAGCACGAACGGCGCAGCGCTCTGCTGAGGGATGGAAAGGCTCCAGACCTCGAGGAACTCTTAGCAACCTGTAAATATTACTGTATGGCAGCAAACAGTGCTCGCCTGTCTGCAGAGGTGAACGGTTTTAGAAGGATAAGAGCATCCGTTTGCTTAGGGAGTTGTTGGTTTAGCACGGTCGATCTCTGCCCGCTTGCTGTTTGATGTTTGCTCTTCACCAATTTATTACTGGGCTGTTTGCAGGAAATTCTCCGTTGGATTCCAACTTCCATTGTCCTTTTCCAAAGTATTCTTGCCTGCTTTTGTTTCAGTCCTAGAGCCCCAGAGCGCTGCCAAGGGCAGAGGGCGGCTGGAGAGGAAGGGAAAGAATGTGGCTGCCTTTCTTTCCGAGTCAGGGAAGCGCACTCTGCCTTTCCGTCTTCAGCGGCGGTGGGAACACTTAACCCCGGCGCTTGGGGGCCAAGGAGCTGTTCTTGCACGCGGCCCTTTTGGGGAAAAGGGATGGAAGATGCCACGACGTTCATTCCCCCTCTGCAGCCAACAGCCCGGGTGTGCCCCAGCCTCTGCTCCGTTACCTGCGAGCGTCCTCCCAGCGCTGCTGTCACCCCGCGGCGCAGCGAGCGGCCGTCTCCGTGCGGCAAATGATGTGTGTGGTGGAAGCTGGGACCGAGGTCCCCGGGTCTAGACTGCCCTGTGCGTTACCGAAACGTTCCCCGCGTAACCGCCGGGGCTCGGCCGCTCCCTCCGCGGCTATCGCGTGTTTGCTTCCCTGGCTGTGCGGCTGCCGGTCGGCTGTCCTGCAGAGCCCTGCAGACCTGCGCGAGGTGCTGGGGGCAGAGATCCCCCTGCGGGTGCTGGGTGTGGGGGGAGGAGGGCAGCGCCACGCGCGATTGGAGCCGGGGCTTTATCTTGCTGCGCAAAGCAAATTTTTTTTTTTCTCCCCGCTTTTTCTGAGGAAGCGGTTTTGCCACGGTTAGTACAGAAGGTTCTGTAATTTCCTTCTGCCTTGACAGCCTGCCCACGAGGGCTGGGACACGCCTGTGCTCTTCATTTTCGGGCCTTCCTATTGCAAACAGCACCTTTTTTCTTTGTCTTCTTTCTTTTTTTTCCCTTTTTCGGCCCCATTTTTCCGGCGAGCACCGGCGCAGCGCTCGGCGCCCCGGGCATCGCGGCGATAGGCTGCACCAGGCGACTTCTCAAACGGGGCTGGGAGGCCGCCAGCGGCTGGCGGAGGGTTTCTGTCTCCTCCTGCCCGGCAGGGCTGTGCTTAGCAGCCGGAGCTCGGCGTCCCACCGTCCGGCTTCTCGCAGTGACGTGGGACGGGCGGCGGATTTGTCTTAGACCTCTGCCTCTTCTCCTTGGCTTTCTGCGGTGCGTGGGCTGTTGGGGTATAAGATGGCCCGGTGTTCTGGGATAGCAGCCACATAACGATGGGGGGGCTGTTCAGGGGGGGCTGTTTGAGGTAGGAAATGAGCTGGGGCGTGCCACGTGCAGAAGCAGCGAGGTTGGTCTCTGCCGTAGGATTTCCTGTCGCGTTGGTCGGCCTGGCACGGTGCAGGGGGAGCACAGGGGTGGCTGCCACCGGCTGCCCTGAGCTCAGCAGGGCAGGGCCGAAGGGGGTTCCTCTCTCAAACCAACACGAATGCTGCAAACAGACCAGAACAGCTCTGGTGGCACCGCGGGCACTGCGAGATGGAGCCTGGCCGGCAGGCGGGCATAGCTGTAGGAACACCGTGCGCTCCGCTCGTGGAGGGGGGGGACTTTGCTCAGAGCCTCTTCAGCCGGGGTTGGATTTTCACCTGGAAATAAATCACCTTGTAGCCCTTTGCAGAAGGGAGGCCTGGACCTGTCTGGGTGACTTGCCCCGCTCCTTTGGTTAAACAGATTTCAAACCCTGTTTTGAGAGAAGAGGCTTCTGTCATCCCCTGACTCAACAGGGCTGGTTCAAACAGCTGCTGTTCTTGCAGCAGCCTCTGGGGAGGTCAGTTAAGCTGCTTGGAGGGGAGCTGTTCTCAGGCCCTTGCACCTTCTGGCAGCCTGTGGCTGAGCACGGGGGAGGGAAGGATCGTCCAAAGCCTCCCACAGAAATGGCAGGCAGCAGCGAGCGATTGCAGAGGCACTCAAATGTGATGTTGGGGGGAAAAAATGATGGCTGGTCTGGAAAATGCTGTGCCTTGGGACTGCTCCGATTCCGGAGTCTCTGCCCAGAGGGCTGCGTTCAGTGGAAGGAAGTTCACACCCTTTGCTGATCAGATTAACGGCCCTTTCTGATTCCCATTGATACTCAGAGTGTAGCTGGTCCTTGGAAAACGTGTGCCGAGGCTGCTTTTCTGCATGGAGAGAGTCAGCGGAGAACCGCCAGCCCTGCGTGCGCTGGGGGGGCGGCTGGCTTCCCCCAGCGCCGCGGCAGCAGTCGGTCTGCGGGCCGAACCCGGGGCTTGGTTACGCCTTTGAACTCCGATACGGGAGCCTGAGGTCCCGGAGGCGCCTTGGGCGTTCTCACCGTTGGGTGACGCTGCCTCGCACAGCGAGTGCCTGCGGCCCTGCGGGAGCTCGTGGAGGGCGGCAGCCTGCGCAAGCGGCGCGGGGGGCAGTTGCGGTCACCGCTCCGCAGCGACGGCTTGGGGCCGGGTGCCGTGGGGATTGAGGCGCCGACTTCTGGGCGGGTCTCTGGCCACGTGGGTGCGTGAGGTCCGGCTTCCCGACAGGCACCAGTCTGGGCAGAGTGACTCCCTTTGGCAGCTGTGAACAGACGGTTATCTCTGACGCCCGGGACCGAGTAGGGCACTGCTGGGGGGTGCAGGAGCGGTGCTGCGAGCAGGCACAGGGTGATCGCTTGCTCCTGGGGCTCCGCCGCCAGTCTCCACCCAGTAAATGTCGTGATTGTTCTCAGCCGTGTTTCTCCTCACTTCAGACTCCGGTGTCCTGGCATGACGCGGAAGTGGGGAAAGCCAGCTCCAGTGTTCACAAGCGTTCTGCTTCTTGGGGTAGCACAGATCACCGCAGAGAGGTAAAGCAGCCCACCCCGACGCTTGAGCGAGATCTGTGTTAGTTGCTAACGAACAGGAGGCTCCTGCTTGCGTGGGAGGGGAGCGGGAGGACAGGATGCTGTTGCAGATGAGACCTTGGCCCTCGTGCTCATCCCTAACGCTCCGCGACTCAGCTGCAGGCTCATCTCGGTGGCTTCCTCTCGCAGGCGGCTGTTGGAAAGCAGCTCCCTGAAACTCGGTGCGTTGCGCGTCAGTGTCGTGGCGTGTGCGGGCCCCAGCGGGGGCCGGTTCCTGTCGCTCTGTAGGTGGAAGGACAGCCCAGACCCACTCGTGGGGAGTTTGTGCCGAGGCCTCGCGAGTACGTCTGGCTCGTCCTTCGAGGGGTGACTGGAGCCGCTGCTGGTGTGATGGAAACCGTCTGTTTTGGCACTTCCGTGTGGGTTGGAAGAGAGGGGGGAGGAGAGAGACGAGGCACGATCCTTTCTGGTGGAGGTGTGTTGGCTTCTCTGGTTCTGTAGCTGAAACTTCCTTTGGTAGATTGCCAAGCTGAAGCAACAGCTCCAGCGAACGAAGCTAAACGGCCGAAGTGGCAAAGAAAAGGAGAGGAGCTCCCCGCTCCAGGGGGACCACACTGTCCTTGGATCGCTCAGGGTACGTTCACATCTCCCCCCGCTCTGCTCTCGCCGTGTGCCCTGCTGAGGGGGAGAGCAGACGCCTCTGGGCAGGCCTCCAGGCTGTTCCTGGGCTGCTGCACTCGCGCCTGAGAAGGGAGAAGTTCTTGTCTTCTCCCACCTTCTCCACGTGTCCCCGCGCTTAGTGCGTTTACACGGCTCTGCTGTCGGTCTGCTCCTGGAGGGCTTCGGCTGGGCCCCGGAGGGCTGTGGGAGCAGGTTTGTGCGGACAGAACTCCAACTGCTTTGATTCTGGGTCGTTACAGGACTCTCCTTCAGGCTTCCTGTCTCCCACTCCCATTTTGAGGCTCAGCCCCTGCCTGCACCGGAGCCTGGAAGGGCTGAACCAGGAGCTGGAGGAGGTGTTTGTGAAGGGGCAGGGGGATGAAGAGCTGCTGCGGGTAAGTGAAGGTCAAAGATTGCGCCGAATCTTCTGGGTGGTCTTTGGAAACCCCGTCCTAAAGACGCCGCCCGTAGCTGTTTCGTGGGCTCTGTGTCTCGCCTTGGTTTGTTCAAGGCCTGTAACTGTCTCACTTGGGTCCGGCGGCTGCTGGCTTCGCTCCGTAGAACCTGCCGCTGCGGAGGGGTGGGCTGGTGGTGCCCGGGGGGTGGACGGCAGCTCACGGGCAGCTTCAGGTACTGCCTCAGGCTGGCGTCCGAAGGCCGCTCGGTACGGTGCAGGCGTGGGAGAGGCGATCCCAGGCAGGCTGAGAACTGCAGCGCGTTACCGGATAGAGATCCCTGAAGTGCAGCCAGCGCCCCAAGCAACCGCTGTGGAGCCCCTTCGCCGCTGACCCGGGTTCCTTGCTCTGCTAAGGCATTGCTCCCCCCCCCAGATTTTGGACATCCCAGATGGCCACAGGGCACCAGCCCCTGCCCAGAGAGGCTCCGGAGACACGTCCCTGACTCTGGAGCCCGGCGGCAGCAGCAGCAGCGGTAGCAGCCTCTCTCTCTCCCCTTCCCCCTCCGTGCCTCTCCGCCTGTCTCCGCACACCCCGGTGAGACTGGCGGCCGAAGAGCCCTCCGCTGTGGCGGACGAGGTGCAGCCGGATCCGAAGGAGAAAGGTAAAACGCAGAGAGCAGAGGGGCTGGGGGGCGGGGACACAGCGGGGGTCGGTGCGACGCAAACCCGGTGCAGCGGCTCCTCCCTGTCTGCAGCGGAGGTGGGAGGAGGGGGTCTCGGGGTACAACCTGCTGTGGACTCTCAGAGCTCCAGCAGTTCCCCTGGGCGGGTGGTTTCCAGCACTGGAGGGGGGAGGTGAGCTGGGAACTGCACAGATAAAATGCTGCAGCTTTGGGGTGTTGCAGCCTGCAGCCCCGGGGTCTGGAAGAGCGTGTCTGGTGTACAGAGGGCTGTTGGATTCTCTTCAAAATTTTCTCAGTGTCTCTTTTCCCTGCTAGAAGAGGGCAGCCCCTCACCCGTCCTGGCCTTTGCTTCCTCTCCTCGACCCAACCACAGCTACATGTTCAAACGGGAACCTCCCGAGGGATGCGAGAAGGTCCGCGCCTTTGAAGAAGCTTCGTAAGTACGAGGAGCCGCTGGCAGCTCGCGGGTGGTTGGTGCTGCGGGAGGGTGCTGGGGGGCAGCGGGGGTCGCTGCTGCTGCGGAAGGGTGCTGGGGGGCAGCGGGGGTTGCTGCTGCGGTTGCCACCCCCCTCCTGTAAAAGCTGGGAGCAGCTTCTAGGAAAAAGGCCCAACACAAACACGGCGGCTCCGGCCCTGGAGGCACGAGCTGGGAGCTGAAACGCCGACCCTCCCGCGCGCATGCGGGGACCTTGGGGTTCCCTCCCTGGCCAGGCAGCGGGCTTTTCCCTGCCAGCAAAGCCCCCTGAGGAGAAGGGGTGGTTCTCCGAACAAGACGGGCTCTTCACGCCGCGCTGTGTCTGAAGAGCGGCCCCGCTCACAGGGTGCCCGAGCCCCGGTGTCCTCCCCGGGGCGGCTCGGTGCCCTTGGGAGCGTCTGGCCCTGACTGTGTCCGGTCTGCCTCTCTCCTTCAGCTCCCCCGGCCCCGATCAGAGCTTTCAGCCTTCCTGCCCAGATAAGAACAAAGTGCACTTCAACCCCACCGGTTCTGCCTTCTGCCCCGTCAGCCTGGTGAAGCCCCTCTTCCCAAACGTGGGGTTCCTCTTCAGGGGCTTTCCGGCTTCTCCTGGCCCTGGCACGGGCGCGTTTACCTCCTGCCAGCCCCCGGCACCCACCCCGTTCCTTGGGGTGCGGAAGGACGCTGCCGTAGACGGCTTCAGCGAGGTGTCCAAGTCTCCTTCGCTGAACTACGAACACTGGAAGCGTGGCCAGCCAGAGGAGAGCGTCGTCTTCCACAGCTCCCTCGTGGTGTGAAGCCTTCGGGAAAGGCAGGCAGCAGCGGCAGTGCCAGCTCCTCGCTGCGTCTCCACCAGCCTGGGGAGGGTTGTGCCCGGGAGGTGGGATGTGGCAGCCGAGAGGCAGCCCCGGGAGCCGGGACCGCCACGGGCTTCCTCCCGGGACGAAAGAAACTGAAGTGCGGCGTGTGCCGCAGGGCTCCCCGGCTCCTTCCGCCGCCTCCCCTGTTCAAAGCACTTTGCTGTGTTGAATCGTCGTCGTTCCCTGTGTGAGAGCTTTGCTGGTGAAGAGCAGCCGGGCGGCGTGGGCAAACTCCTCCGTGAACGAGGCTGCGTGGGGAGAATTCGGGCTTCCTGTGCCCCCCACCCCGCGGCTGGCTGGGGCTGCTGCACCCCCAGGACATTGCCCGAGGACGTCGTGGATCTGTGCGGCTCATCTGCCTCGGAGCACGGGGCTGGCGAGCGGTGGGTCCCGGCTGTGCCTCCCCCCGGAACAACCCTGGAGCTGTAAAGCGGCTGCGCCCAAGGGCTGGCTGCCGGCGGGCGAGGACGCTGAGCCGGGGCCCAGGCTCCCTGTGCTGGCGAAGCTCTGCCCGGCCGTGCTGCAGGAGGGGACAGGCCGAGACCCGGCCATGGCGGGTCCCTGCTGCGGGAGGTCGGTGCTGCTGTGGGGCCGGGCCGGGCGCAGGGGCGGGGCAGGAGGCCGAGGGCCGTGTCCGGGGGTGCTGCCCGGGGGAGGCGGTAACGGGGCGCTGGGTGTGCAGCCTCCTGGCAGCGCAAGTGTTTGGTTTTGGGGTTCTGTTGCGCGGGGGGGGGCTGGGCTGGGGACGCCTTTTCTTGTATCGGATGTAGAAACTATTTTCTGCCAAAGACACTATTTTTTGCAGCCCTCTGGAGTTTGTACTTTATG
>VWZZ01000891.1:50264-111391 GCA_013399095.1 Psophia crepitans | reverse complement strand
GGGGCCGAGCCCTGGCCGCGGTGGGGAGCCTGGCGGTGGCTCCTGCCACCGTCGCTGCGGGACGCGGCCCCGGGGAGCCGCCCCGAGGCCGGGCGCCGCCGCTGTCTCACCGTGTCCCGCTGTTGCAGCACGCGGGGGCGGTACGGGGAAGGCGCGAAGCAGGAGAAGTTCAAGTACGCCCTGACCCTGGTGTTCATCCAGTGCGTGATCAACGCCGCCTTCGCCAAGCTCCGTAAGTCCGTCGGGTGGCGGCAGCCGCCGGCTGGGGCTGGGTGCCCCGGGGCTCGGGGAGCCGCTCAAGGCCCCACTCGGGGGTTCTGCCCACCGGAGGGGTCGGTCCAGCTGCTCCTATGGCCGAGGCTCGGCACGGGTCGTCCCCCCGGTGACGTGCGCAACGCGCTCCGCGGCAGCCCGCAGCTCTCCTGACGTTCTTCTTCGTTATCTCTCTCCCAGTGATCCAGTTTTTCGATGCCGTCAAAGCGGATCGCACTCGGAGCTGGCTGTACGCCGCCTGCTCCCTCTCCTACCTGGGCGCCATGGTCTCCAGCAACTCAGCCCTGCAGTTCGTCAGCTACCCGACTCAGGTGGGGGGGGATGGTTACCCCCCAGTGCTTGGGGCACCCCAAAAATGGGCCCTGCGCGGGGGAGGGTCCCGCTGGTGAAATGATGTGGGGGGAAAACTGCGGTTTTGAGATTTATTTTCCTGTAGCTGCGTTTGTGGGGCTGTACTGCTGTTTCAGTCAGCGCCGGGTGTGCAGAGAGGGGTTAGAACTCGGCCTGTTCCAGACAGGGAAGGGTGATCCCCTGGGAATTTGCTAGTTAGGAGTCGGTGCTGGTGTCAGGGTGATTCCTGAAACCGTCACTGCTGATGAGCAGTTGCCCTGTGACGGGGTTTTTGTCTTCGTTCTCTGTAGCAGCCGGTGTGAGGGTGGTCTGGTCCCCTGGGCTTGCCCCCGCATTGCCGTGCTCCCCCCGTCGCGGGACGTGTGCGGGTAGTTGACGTCACCTCTTTCTTTTCCAGGTCCTAGGCAAATCGTGTAAGCCCATTCCAGGTACGCAAAATGCATGTTTCTTGTGTGTGTGTGTGGATTTCTGTGCCCCCAGGGAAGATCTCAGCTGTGGAAACAGCGCCGCTCCCCTTCCGTCCGCTCTGCCGCGGAAGCGCAAGCTGTGTTTCATCTGGATGCTGTTCTACTGGGCCAAGTTGCAGCCCCCCGAGGGGGGGTTGGGAGCGGTTTGTGATGTTGTTTCTTTACAGTCATGCTTTTAGGAGTGACTTTGCTGCGGAAGAAGTATCCCCCGGCCAAATATCTCTGCGTCCTCTTGATAGTGGCAGGCGTGGCTCTGTTTCTGTACAAACCCAAAAAGGTGGCGGGGAGCGATGACCACGTTTTTGGCTATGGAGAGCTCCTCCTGGTGAGTCGTGCCAGGGCACAAACGGCCCCGGCAGGGGCGAGGAGGAACAAGCAGTTACGACGCGATAAGGCCGTGTCCTTTGTACCTCAGGCGTACCCTACAGCTGGTGTGGGAACACTTCGCGGGAGGCCGTGGGGCTTTGAGGGGTGCGCTGCGAGGTCAGGGCGTGAGTACAGGCGCGTTCCTCGCAGCCTGTATCGAATCGGTGATTGATGGGGGCGTAAAAAAGGGGGTGCAGGCTTGAGATATGCCCTGTGGAGTAGAAGTGAAGAGGGAAGGTGTCCCTGGCCTTCTCTCATCCCTGGCTCTCCCCTGCTCAGCTGCTGTCGCTGACCCTGGACGGGCTGACCGGCGTGTCTCAGGACCACATGAGAGCTCACTACCAGACAGGCTCCAACCACATGATGCTCAACGTTAATCTGTGGTCCACCCTGTTCCTGGGCGCTGGTAAGGAGCACCCTTCAAAACCCACAGCCCCCGTGCCCAGGCGCTGCCCTGTGGGACGAGCTGTTGTGTCAAGCTCCAAAAATGGGCCTAGAGCACTTTTTGCAAATAATTTGATGTTTTGTTTGGGTTTTGTTGGTGGTTTTGCTGGGGTTCGGTGTAGCTCTTCTGAGGCCCACTAGAGGACACCGCTTCCCGCGGAGCGTGGCTGCCCACGGCTTGTTCCCTTCAGAGTCAGTGATTGTTTCTTTCTTTAATTAACTAGGCAGAAGGTCGCTGCTTCTCCTCTTCTTTCTTTTCCACTGCCTGGAGTTGAGCCCTTGCAGTCAGTAGCTCCTGTTGGGTCAGGAGCGTAAGCTGAAGGAACCCGAGGCTGGCAGCGGCTGCTCCTGGGCTCATACCTCATGCTTGTCATCTCGCTCGTTCTTCCAGGGATACTGTTCACTGGAGAGCTCTGGGAGTTCTTGAGTTTTACGGAACGCTACCCCAGCATCATTTACAATATCCTCCTGTTCGGCCTGACGAGCGCGCTGGGTCAGGTAAATACGCGTCCCTTGTTCCGCAGGCTTCACTGGGATGTTTGCCCAGCGGGGAGACGGCAAAGCAAGGCCGCCCCGCTCCTTTGGTTGTTGCCTGTTCCGTACAGGCTGCCTTTGGAATAAAGCTGCTTTTAGTTTGCAAATAATCAGGATCTGAAATAAGGTTCTTCCGGCTCTCTCAGTGGCTTTTCATCTGAAAATATGATCTGCGATGTACTTTTTCCTGTCAGAGTGGCAAAACACGTCTATTTGTGTTTTACAGAGTTTTATTTTCATGACGGTGGTATACTTCGGACCTCTGACTTGTTCCATCATCACCACAACTCGCAAATTCTTCACCATTTTGGCATCCGTCATCCTCTTCGCCAATCCCATCAGCCCGATGCAGTGGGTGGGGACGGTCCTGGTGTTCCTGGGTAAGTCTGGGGAGCAAACGCCTCAGGCCTCCCCCGGTAACTTCAACAGAGGTGATGTACAGCGAGGGGAGAGCTGGACACAAACCGTAACTGTACTGGAACGCTCTGGCCAGAGGAGGGTGTTGGTACCCCCTCAGTGCAGGAAAAGGGGTGCTAGGCTTCCAGCGCGTATGTTGGGTCTTTTTTCTTCCCCCCTCACGCCAGGTAAGTCGCCGCCTCTGAGTGATGAGGAGTAAATCGCTGCTGTTGGGGGTCTTTTGTTTGGGTTGGTTTTTTTTTTCAACAAGGTTTCTTGCGTTGGTTTGAAGAACGTGAAGCAATTTTCTATGCACATGGATTATTTTGTCTCTTTCCAGGCCTTGGACTCGATGCCAAATTTGGGAAGGGAGTGAAGAAGACATCGCATTGAGGAAATGGTTGATCTCTGCAGTTGGAATGAACTTTTAATTTATTGTCTTGTACCTCAAAATCTGTTATGAAACTGGACTCAGGATAGGTAATCAGAAGGGGAGTGTTTGGATTTTTTTGTTTGGTTTAGTTTTTTTTAATTCTGAATTGTCTTAAAAGTGTAATACTTTAGTTTTAACAGTAATTAATTTTTTTTTCTTTTTTGTCTGTAATCAAAGCTGCATTAGTAGATCCTAGCAGCAGGATGAAATTCTTGCCTTAACAGGGAAAAACAAAACAAAACAACTTCATATCTTTATTAAAGAAAAAGTGACAATGGCCACTTTTCCAGAACTTTAATTTCTGTATCGGCTGATCTGGGGGAGGAACAGCTCACCCCTCTCCAAGGAGAGGGCTAGTCTTAGAATTATGTTAGTTCTTTGATAGGGCCTGGAAAGATCCAGGATTAAAGGCTTGTGCTGAAGACAAGTCCCTCCTCTGATTGATTGTCCGGCTTTCCCGTAGCTGCGTTGGTGGAGCAGCCACTTGAACGTTCTTCCATTAAGACAGTCTGTGTAAACATTGATATGCGTTATATCCGTCACCCGAGCCCTTCGGAAACAGAAGCAACTCTTGGCATGTGTAGAAGTTTACAGGAAGCCTGTTTAACCAGTGGGGCCCAAATTAATTCTTTTCATCCCCCCTGCTGATGAAGGAGCAGGACCCTCTGCTGCTAAAACCGTGCCAAGGCGGTGTGACAACAGCTTCTAAACGTGGAAAGGACCCTTGTTAATTAACCACCATCACGGTGAGCTTTCGCACACCCGCTCCTGAGCACAGGCTCGCTCCCCAGTGTGGTATCGGGAGGAGTTGTTATCATAATGATGCCTTCAGAGCTGGAGAGCAAAATTCTCCAAAGAGCAAACTTTACACATGAAAGCATGTTTCTACCAGCTGTCGCTTGGTCTCCATCTGTTCCGTGGCTTTGGCCTTTTGCCCCTCCAGATGGGATCTTGATCTCTTTCCTGAGCGGCTGTTGTAAGTCTCTCCCTCTCTATCCCCTGCCTCCCCCCCCACCTCCAGTGTTTCTTACAACCTTTTTGGCCTCGAGTTTGGTTTTCATTTACTCTCTTACTATCCTGTAGCTCTGCTCCAACAACATGTTTCTTGCAAAATTAAACCCGAGGCTATTAAAGGGTTTTTCTCTGTCACCTTCGCCTCTTTGCTAACTTGCATTGTCTTAAAGGTCAAGTGATAAGTAGCAAACAAACATGTTCTTAGTAGTAGAGGATCCTGAAATAAAAGCTTCCGTGACTTAACTCCATGGATACTGCCTGGTGAACACCACGCGCTGGCATCTGCTGCTCTACGGAGATTCTGGCTGCCCTGAAGACAGTTGTGCTTCCCAGTATCTCTAAGGTAACGAATACTATTTCCATTTTACAAAAGGGAGCAGGAAAATCGCGTGACTTGTTGGTGAGCACTGTGGCAGAGATAAGAATTAGTTATCTTTCACGTGTCTTAATCATAAAACTATCTTTTCTCTGTGTTTATAGGACTTATGCTCCTCTATCTCTTAGCGATATCTTAAATGTAACCAATGCTCAAACTCAGCAACCAAAAGCAGCAAACAGATCCCAGGCGAGCTCTCAGTTCTTGCAGTTTTGCAGGCTTGTTCTCCCTTCTGCTAAATGAGTAATCTGATGTACGGATAGACCCAGCCCCCGTCACTGCGCAAATACAGACACCTGATAAATGCAGTATAAATCACTTCCTCGACCTTTCACTTTCTCGTGATAACCTTGGAATTTCTGTTCAAACGTGTCACCTGCTAAAATGATTTCAGTCATCGCTGTTAGAAACCACTACTCTGTTCTAGAGCATGTGCTACAAATCAAAGGGAAATCACTCTTACTTTGATTCCACAGAAGCAGAATTGCTTATTAGTGATAATTCTGTACTGACTAAAGCTCTTGAGAAAGTACATGACCAGAAATGGAGGGACTGAGAGAGCAGCAGCCTTTCTCCACTGCGCTGTCAGTCTGTTATCGGTGATCTTTTTATTTAGTGTCTCGATGCTAAATTGCCGCTTCTGTGTACGCGCTAGGAAGACTGCTCTTCCCGAACTCTTCTTCCTGCTTTTGCCCTGAGTCTAGGCATAGCTCTAGGAGAGACTGTGTCTTTTCTTCTTAAAATAAGAATCAAACCCAAAACCCAGAGATGATGTTAGTTTTTTCCTTAACCATTGAAAATAAGCCAACATAGTTTCAAGGGAACTCTTGCTCAAAGCCACAGGCCTGTCCCCTTCCCCACACTGCAGCAGCAGAAAGAAGGAAGCTGGGACCTTCCCTGGTCTGTTTTCTAAGCCAAGAGCTGTCTTTACCAATATCTTCAACTTGTCTGCATTCAGAGCACAGATTTAAAGATCAGTCTGCCAAGAAGGAAGAAAATAAAGGAGATTTTCTCTCCCCTGTTTGTTGCAGGCTCCCTTGACCCACTTTAGCTTTATGCCTACTCCTGGTGTTGTTCCAGCTTGGTCCTTGCTGCACCTCTGACTCTTAGTCAGTAAGAATTTCTTAAAACAAAGGCAGCTCTTGTACCTACCTTGAGTCTGAATCCTTTGGATTTCCTTGGACCGCTTGCTGTCTTCTCTCCAGACCTCACGTACTGCGAGATCCCAGAGGAGGCTACAGAAGCAATTCCAGAAGCTATTTTCAAATCAGCACTCGCTTTTCTTCTCGGACAGTTTTAACAACACTGCCGCAAAACAGGTCCTCAGCTTGGAGCTGCCAGGAGGATTGCTGTAATACCTCTCCCCAGTGACAGACCGGTTACCACGTTTCAAGCAGCCTGTCTGCTGGCTTTTGGTGGATGTTCCTGCTTGAGTTGAGCTGTCTCTTCACACGGAGACAGGTAAACTCCAAAGGAACTGGGTTAGGATCCAGTGAAGTTTTCATCCTTCATGTTACTTTTTCCTCTTAGAAATGGTAGCTCCTCTTGGAGGCACCTTTTGCAGAGGGATAATTATGTTTAATAGCTTCTTGGCTTTGTTGGGTTTTTTTTATAAACAGCACAAGTGTCTTCAGAGGCGATGGCTTGAATTTCTGGTGAAGTGTCAGGAGAGGCTTTCTGTCCTGAAGTAAGACATTAGTAATACACACAGTGTTGGCAGAACTTAACTGTAGTTTACCTAGATACTGCATAATGTCTGGGGTATGGCTACACAAAGGAGTCTTTCAACTACTGCTGGCGCTTACGGTTTGCTTGTTCAGCGCAGGAAGTGTTCTGTGGTAGCAGGTGCACCTGCAAGCAGCGTAGAGGTTTCACGGAGTTAAAGCACAGCGCCCAGGTTCTCTACCAGCCGCCTGGGCTTCGCCCGTTCTGCTGTGACTCACTTTGTCTCTCTGCTTTTCTTAGACATTCTCCAGTTTATTAGAAGGTGCAGACCTAGTCAAATAAAGACGACTACCTTGTTCTTCTTAGTCCTGTATGCTTGATCTGTCTATTTCCCCAGCTGTAAGCAAGCAATAGCATGAATAGCAACCAATGAAAAGGTTTTGTATGTGAAGTGAACATTACCCTTCGCGGCCAAGCTGGTAAATGGTTTGAACGCTCACTGTGTAATGCTCTGAGTTTGGTTGATTTGCCAAGGAGTTTCTACAGGGAATGCTTGTGGCTTGCTCCGTCCATACCAGATGGGACTGGGCTTCCTCTGAGTAGAAGAGAAAGGGAAATCGGCTGAGCAGGAAATTAATTTATTAAGTGCCTTAGACAAAGCACTGCCAGTGCAAAATGTGAAGGTCAGACTGAGAAGGTATGAAGAGACTCCATCTTCCTCTCCCCTGCTTTTTGTTGGCTCCAGAGGCCCAACCCTGAGTCCATTTATGACTCAGCCAGTTACCAGCAGGGGGAACTCTTATTTCAATCATTTTCAAGAAATGCAAGGAGAAAAACAACAAAAAACCAGTTCCTCTTTAATTAGCGATAGAACTGTACTTGTAGAGTCTTTGTGCTTACAGTAAAAACATAATGTGGAAATCAAGGTCTTCCTCCATTTTTGTTTTGCCTAATTCTTTTTGGCCATCAGCAGAGGCTACACTGGAGTCGTTAGAAGCTTTAAGACAATCGCCACCTCTTCTGCAGGATGGCCGTCATTACAAATAGCACGAGTATAACTAAGTCTGTGCACACTGGCGTGTCCTCTTGTCCCCACATAACGCCAGCAGCTGGTTCCCGCACAGCAGCAGCCACTGGCATCGCAGTCGATGTTTTGGAAAACATTTCTGCCAGAATTCTCTGAGGAACCTTGTCAGTTCTTGGTGGTTCCAGGGAGACAGAAGAGTCATGCACGTACTGAGAATAAACAGCAGATTACATTGCTGCAGTGTTTGTGCCTGTTGTCCCTCCAGGAGGAACTCGTTGATGTATCAGCTAAGAAAGGTGAAGTTTTATTTCATAGCTGAGACATGGCATCCGCAAGGGGGGACACTTGGCAGCTGCGTTCCTTTTCCTTTCATCTTCCTTGTTTTTACGAGCTCCTTCTGCAACTCCATCGCAGATGCTTAAAGAAAAAACCCCAAATGTATAGGGAGAACATAGAATAAAGTAGGTGATGCTGTATGTGCATATGTTTGCTAGAGGTGGATATAACTGTAACACTGATAATTTTCTGGTCACAGGATAGTAAAGCCTCGTGCTCAAATGGCAACAGTTCAAAGGATAAGGAAGTTATCGTTACTGCTTTGAAAGTGATCAATTACCAATCTTGAAGATAACGCTTTGAAACAACCCTAAGGGTCATTCTTCAAGAACAAGAGGATTGATGCTGTGCCACTCAGTTAAGAGTCAGTGATAGCATGAGCTTATCCTGCAGGATTCTGCACACCCCTGCAATATGCAGTGATTTGCTTTTCCGCAGGCAGGACTAGCACCCCACGCCTTTTACTCAAATGCTGTAATTCCCCTTAATAATAGCCACTGTTCAAAGACAACAGTAAGGAACCTTGCAGTGGCTCTGGACCTGGATAGAGGGCACGTTAGGCCCATCTGTAAGGGCCTCTCCCCCTGACAGCAGAAAACTGCCCTCCAAAGGACTAATTCCCACCTAAAATGAAACATTGCAAGGCAATAAAAATCTCACCCTTCTCAAGTACACCCCAACAGTAGGGATCATTGTCTGCAGTTTGTGTGGTAGTGGGAGAAGTAGACAGTTGGGTTTGTGTCCTCTGGCAGCATGGTTGCCTGACACTTGTTAGCTTAGCTTCTAAAAATCACTTCTCAGAACAATGCAAACTGTTTTCCAGGCAGAGGCTGCCGCTCTTACTCCTTATGAGCTTTGAGCAGGGGGGGTCTGCTTTCCAGACAAATCTGCAGCCTGCTCTGATTTAGTTTCTTCTCAGAATTGTAGTGTCACTTTCTCCCAAGGTCTTGGTTACCATTTGTTAAAGAGTTTTACACTGAAAGTGGCAAGAAAAACAAAATCCCGGTCTCAGGATCAAGAACCACCATGAGTTTGGATTAGATTCTGCCCCTGCCTTAGGACCTGTGTGCCGATCCCCTCACCTGACGTGTTTAACTGATTACCAAGGTTGTTATTTTTGTATGAACAGCTGGGCTAGATCTGCAAAAAGAGTGTGCACAGCCACACACCCGGAGAGAGGTAACTCAGATCTGAACACATGAAGTACAACTGAATTACCAACTTCTCTGGATAAGGCACAAGGCGTATCAAGTTGGGCACTGAGATTAGTGCATAGTTCTGACATAAGCTTTACTTCCTCTGGTTGGATAAATTCTAAGATTTTCTCTATATTGCATGAAGCATATTGTCACTTAAAATCACAAGGGTGCTGGTAAAGATAGCTTCATTAATACTCCTATGCAGCAAGACACCGTTATCTGATAATTGAGGAAATGCCCAGGAAGAAATTAATTAGTTTTGCATTAGGTAAATATTTTAGGAAGTGTGAGTTACATAAAACTTGGGAACCCATACCGGAGGCAACATTTCATTTAATCATTTGTAAATTTACCCAGTCACAGAACGGGATAGCACAGTCCAGTGGAAAAAAATAGTTCTGTAAATGCTGGGATTAGCAGTCCCTGCTTTGGTGGTAGTAGAATGCACCGGTCCTTGAGGCCTCTACTTCTTTTTCCTGGAGAATACTGCTGAATTAGAAGTGATTGGGGGGTAAGAAGATGGGAACATCAAACAACATAAGCTTTGTCTCCTTAGGAAATCAGGATAATGATAACGTGATCGCACAATTAAAGACCACAGCATGCAGGTATATACAGTAGGACCAACATTTGCATGGACAGCCTTCCTTTTGGTTGGTCTTCCTGGCTTCTGAACTCCTGGGTTTGAAATCACTGCTCTAGAAAACAATTCTCTTCAAATGAAATTAAACATCGGAATACTCATTACTGCCATTTTGGTTGCAGTAACTGCAGTAATGCCATAATAGTCATTGCAGGACATTGCTAATGAGAAGGCAAAACCAACTGATTAGCTCCACATTAAGCTGTTCTGTAAGGGTGTTCTAGAGTAGCACTACTTAAGTCACACTGCTTGCTAGAATTTGTGCAATAAAATACGTATTGACCGCTGATGATATTTTTTATCATTGAGAGCGCTCTCCTCTCTTCCACCAGCATGAAGAAACAGGACAAGCCTAAACGTCACCTAGTTACGAATCCTGATGCTACATAATTGAAAAATTCTTAGTTTGTGGATACCTTAAAAATCCTGGTTTTCCCTTAACTGTTGTTAGTCCCTGCAAGATCCAGACCGCCAATGCAGTTTTATGTTTTTGCTTTACTACATCACTTCGCTTCATTGTTCCCCACTTTTTCCATATTGGATTTACTTCATCTTTTTTTTTTTTTCCAGATGTTTAAGCCCTTTATGCTCATTCATACTTTCATGCTGTTATACAGAGGGAATCTTATCCTCAATTTTCAAGTCTTTTGTCCAATTATCTCTCTGTACCTGTAGAAGGGGAAAACAGCAGTAATAAAAACCTTCAGACTCCATTGCAGTCCGTTCCCACTTCTCCACTGAGGAAGATTGCTGCGATAACGTTGAAGATTAATTCCTGTTTGTGGAGAAAAGCTGGTTTGAATAAATCAGAAGACTTTTGACAATGTTCTGAGCTCCTCTACTCTGCAGGTGCTAGCAGAGTTAACAGCGTCTTGGAGAAAGGAAAATAATTTCACAGACCATTAGGGCTGGTGGGAAGCAGCAGGATCAGGTTTTAATGAATACAGGATCAAAAGCATCTTAAAGCAAACCAGCACTGAAAACAAGAGCAGGCTCATCAGGGAAGACAGGAGATGCTTCTAACGAGAAACAAAGCACCAACTCAAAGACGTTAGGGAGTCACTTTCTCACAATAGTGCATTTTAAAGTATAATTTCTTCTTCTAAAAAATTAGCTTTGATACTTTTCCAATACATGTAAAAATAGCACTATGAACAGATTCCCTGCAATTAAATCTCTAAGTCAGAGACCTCAAAGGAGGTCAAAATTTTTTACACAATGTTTGTTTTCTCACAGCGAAAAGTAGTTTTTCATCACACCAACAATGACTAAGGTAAGTTATCTTATGGTATTTTGAAGGCAGGGAAGCAGACTGACAAGAAATATGCAGAGCAGTAAACTCAGACCTGAGAATGGCTTGTATGTGAAAAAGGGGACTATCCCACCACGACCAGCAGGCACTTTCTCACGCAAGGGCTGATGGTTATTGTGTTTTCTACTGAATATAACGCTGTGCGTATGTGGTGGCTGTCCCAGAGCAAATTTAGCCTGTCATGCTCAAAGGACATAGGTGCTGCTGGATTCAAATTTAAGGAGAGTAGGAGCTAATTGCTTAAGTGCTCAGGCAATGATGGTTTTGAGCACCTTCATAACCAGAAACTGGCAACACGCTTATGAACTTTCAGGTCAGAAAGGGCAATACCTGAAAAATGTAGGTACCTGTAATTTGTAAAAAGAATTGTTTTCAGTCACAGTTTTGAATATATATATATATACACTCTTCTGGATCTCTGCTTTGAAACTGGAAGCAACCAGTTTCCCAATTTTGTCTCTTTTTTCATATATCTATAAGCTATTTCTCTACACTTTTAAAAGATGGGTAATATTCAACTTACCTTCCTATTCCATCCCAGACTGAATATTCCTTAATTTATAATGAAGGAAAAGTGGGGACACCAGACTCAGTATCTAGCTTAGTACTGGCTATTCTGTTGCAAAGTAAATTTTGAGGAAAAGGGATGCAGAAGAGAAAGCTCACCGGTTTCCCTTCCCTGGAGGATCCTCAGACTTAACATGGTTCAAAGCAGCGAGTAACTCGGAAGCTTTTCCTTTCATCACAAACCATATCAGCGCTTACTGGCCTCTAGTGTGCTCTGCTAGTGCCAAAGCTTAGACTCCTTTGACCAGATAAATAATAATGTTGGCTTTGTACTGGGATAGGTGAGAGCATGACGTTTCCAAGAAGATGGAGATACCCTGGTGTAAGTCAGATCGGAAGGATGACCTATTAGATACTAGTTTTTTAATTGGCTGCAATGCAAATACTAGTATTTCACAACCATTAAAGCCTGTGATACCAAGATTCTTTTTTGGTCTTAAATTTAAAACAAAGAAACAGTAGCCACATCCTCAGACCAAGCAACGATTCCATTACTGTTTGTGAATCCACCACAGCATTCCTTTTGTGTTACATATGGAAAATGAGTTATATAGATGTCTCACTGGTATAAGGAGAGGTGAATCAAGCAGCTTGAAATGTTTGTCTGTTGCATATATAAAAGCCTCATTAAGTCTCCCCAGTGGCTGGAGATGGGTTTTGTTTAGAATGGTTTTGTTTGTTTTTGTAACAAAGATAGCAAATACAGGAAATAATTAAATAACTGTGTTTTCATACTCTCCTGATCATCAGGAGCCTATATGAGATTTTAATTAGTGCTGCATTTTCAATAACTCTGTATCTGTACGTGTTGCAGATTCTTTTCTGGATAACAGGGAGATAATTATGAGAATCCTGTTTTTCACTTTCTCACTAAAGGGATGGCTGATATATTTAATCATGATGTAGAAATGCTGGCAGCTTTCTCTGAGTTCAGTCTCTCTCTAATTACATTTCTAGATTTTTAGTAAATTGAAAGGGAAAACGTAGGAACAAAATAATTAAAACCAAAGAGGAAGTGAATATTAAAAAGCAGGAGCTATTTAAAATTTTTGCACACAGCTCTTTAACGGACATCAGTTTAATCGGCTTCACATGAAAATGAAAAACTTAGATATACACAAAAGCAACACCTCCAAACCTGTATGTACATTAGCACTTACTAGTCTTCTCATGCAGAATAAACAACCTGTCTTGTATTGTTCAGATGATACCGAGAATTATACCCAAAGCGAATGCATTTGAGAATTTGGTACCCTCACATGCACAGTAGTGTCAAAACACACATACATCAACATACCTCCACGAACGTCTTCAAGGTTCAAGCAGTACCTGCACCTAGGAATTGTTCAGAATTGTATTAAAGACAGAGGGGGGTAGGGTTTGTGAAGAGTGAGTGACAGTATTTTGCCTCTATCTGCCACTGCGGGGGGGGGGAGCGCGAGAATTGGCTGTAAATAACTTTTTCATGTGGAGGGGAGGTGAAATTCGATCTTCATTTTCACAGATACCCAATTTAATTTTCCACTTCCTGGGAACAAGAGAATTTTGATCAGGAGAATGTCATAAACTGCAAAAGAGGTTGACCTCCCTACTGCTAAGTGACACATGGCCAGTGTTGAATTAAAGGAGATACTTCTGTTTATCTAGAAAACCCTCGTCTCAAGACTCCACAGCCTAAGAGCTCTAAGGGAGGAGAGGGGGGAATCTCTTTGCTTTCTGTAAAACTGGTGCTATAATTTCCTTTTGTACTTCAACTGTAAGAGAATAAGTACATCAGTAAAAATCCACAGTTCAAATCAGGAATATAAAATCCAGGATAACAGACAGGGTAGGTAAATAAGTTTCTAGGAGAAACGTGTAGCCATAATAGGAATGCTAAAAAAGAGGGAAACCAATTCTGTACTTCCCAAGAGGCAGTTTTATGGCATTTCTTCATTACAATGCAGCATTACCTGCTGTTTTGTCACCACGGGCAGCAGTTTGTGAAATGAAAGAATGAAGCAGGGTCCAAGAATTGGTCATGACTTGGACGAGATACTTGCCAAGAAAACCCAGGACACTGCAGAAAACGTTAGCAATAAAACAGGCAATATTCCCTGAGTCAGTAGTGGACAAATGTGGCAGCCTGGTGTGCGGGACCAATTGTGCTATGAGAAGCAGCACTTTTCATGTGAGGGAAGGAGGTACAAGACAAAAAGACTTTGCGTCTTTCGTTTAAATAAGTGCAGCTGTGATAGGTATAATGTAACCTGGCTAATTTGGCTATTGGGGTGCTTTGTGTGTGATTGTATTAATTCACTATGAGACTGAAACTGGCTCTGGATAAGCTTCTCTACAAACATTTACCTAATTAAAAACTGCTAGCAATCAAAATTTTGCTTCTTCTGGTTGCAAACCATTACAAATTAGAACAAGACACATATGTAAGAGATCTTAGGATCACAGGATAATTTGGAAAGGACTTCAGGACATCATCTGGTCCAACCCGCTTAAGGTTGCTCAGGGCTTTATTTAATCAGGCCTTGAAAACCTCCAACAGAGACTGTATAGACACTGGGCAATCTGTCCAAATGCTCATCCATGGTCATGATGAAAAAAAATTTCTTATATCTAGCCTAAATAATTTTTGCTTTTCTCATCCTCCTGCCACATACCGCTATGAAGTGCCTGGTTCCATTTGCTTGATAAACCCCTTGTAGGTACTGGAAAGTCTATACAATCTCCTTTAAGCTCTTGATCTGGATCCTTGAATAGCGGACATAAAGCACGTTTGCTTTATCATCCTTTTCTCAAAGGGTTAAAATGAATACTGTGCCTTGAAAAAATCCTCACCAATCAGGATCAAACTTCACAAGATATTATTGTACATGGTGCAGGGAGCCGATCGTCACAGCCACTGGTGACCCACACTCAGGTGGCCTGTGAGCCAGCCTGAAATGAGGGAAAGGGGAAAGAACTTTGTATTTTCATTACACAACAGTAACTCCAACCCTAAAAGAGACAGGGAGGAAAGGTGAAACCAGACCACACCACAACAGTAAGAGAAACACACACCCTAACGCTTCCTCCTTCGGCAAAGAGACTTAAAATAAACCTGCTCTAAGCAGCGCCCTCAACCCTCACCCCAGCCCAGGAGAGGTCTCCAAGGCAGGAGGGGGAAGCGCGGCCCAGCCCGCCCCTCAGCCAGCCGCTTCCTCACACAGCTGTGAGGAGAGAGGAGACAGCGCGCGCGCCACCTCACTCGACGCCTTTCCCGCCTTCGGCCCCGCCTCCCGCCGGCCCCACCCCTCCCGCGCAGGCGCAGCGCGGCGCCCCGGCCCCCGCCCCGGTGCTGTGGGGAGCCCGGATGTGTCAGTGTAGGGCGGTATGAGGAGTCCGCAAGGGGACAGCAGGCAGCAGTGTCCTTCTCAGGTGAGGTGGGAGGGGCCGTGCGGGGGAAAGAAGCAAAAGGAGTTGGGCGAGGACTGGAAACCTCCACAGGGACGGGGGGAAGGTAGTGTCGTCGTCCCGTCCCCACCGCTTGCCTTTGTGAGGTGTATGTGGGGCAGCTCTCCTCTGTTCCTGCGGCGGCCCTGCCGCCAGACTGGGAAGCGAGAGACCCGCAGGGGCTGCCCTGCTCCTCTGCCGGCTGTTTACATTTAAACACTGCGACAGGCGTAGCTCTTTGCCAAATAGCGAGCCGTGACACCTTTGAGGACCCCGAGGCGCACTGCGCATGCTCCACCGCACTGCCGGACAGCGACTGTGACGCAGGCGGGCGGGGCCGAGCGCGCATGCGCAGGGGAGGGGCGGAGTAACGGCAGAGCGCACGCGCAGGTGGCAACCGGACGCGGGCGGTGGGGGGGGCAACAACGGCTCTGCGCTAGGTAACGTGCGCGTCGGTCTCGAGCTGCGGAGGGGGCGTAGCTCGGGCACCGCGCCTGCGCGTGCGGGAGGGAGCGCTGGGAACAGCCATATCCTGCTGGGCCGGCAGCTCGGCGCCTGCGCAGGAGGGTGCTGCGGGGACCTGCGGAATAATGAGCCTCCGTGTCTGCTTGGGGGGAGCTGGGGGAGGAAGACATGCTGCCAAATACTGAGCTCCGGCTGCTGGTGTTCTGCTAGGGGGGCTGACTGCGGAGCGGGGGGCAGAGTCCGAGGGCGCCATCCCCACCCACCGCACCTGCTTGGGACGGGGCTGCCTGCCTCGGGACGCGGCTTCCTCCGGCGGTGAGAGTCACTCGTAGGGCCCGGAGGTAAGAGCTATGGGGAAGGGGGCAGGAGTGGAGCGGAGAGAGGGGTCGGTAGCTCGGCTGGGGGAAGGGGGCGAGCGAGGGAGCAGGGCCTGAGGGGGGCAGAGGGGCCGGGAAAAGTTGGGGGAGGCCTGGTTAAGGGATTCCTGGAGATCCCCAGGCAAGGGAGCGGGTTCAGTGGGGTGCCGGGACCTGAGGAGGGAAACACGAGTGGGAGAAGGGAAATAAGGGCTGGAGTGGAAAAACTGAGATGACTAACAGCATAACCAAGTAAGGGATGACAGGCTGTGGCTTCGTGGCTGAGGACTGTGAGGCACATTTCTAAATCAGGAGGGAACTTGGGTCTTCCTATGAATTAGACCCCAGGGTGTCTGGGATCAGTGCTGGTGTTTCTTAGCTGTGTCTCAGGCCTGTGGTGGTGTTTAAAGGAAATGGTGCATCATCATGCAGTACGGAAAGGCGAAAGAATTCCCTTCCACGTTTAAATGTGTCACGAACACGGTTTGATAGCAGAGTGGTAACGCTTGTAGCAGGCTCTCTGTTGATTAGCGATAGATGCTATTAGAAAGGTAAAATACCACTCTCATAGTATTTGCAAAGCTACCAGTGAAATGGAATTGTCTTTTTCTGACAGTAGTTGGGGTGGGGGTAAATATGGAATGTAATGTTATTTTTCTGGAACTCAGCGTTATTAGGTGTGTTTACATTTCTGGTTGTAGAGCATCATCACAGCATAATGAAAAGACATCCTTTTTTTGTGATTTCCCTTTTTTTTTTTTCATTGCCTTTAGAGTTCTAAATGGTTCTGTCTAGGGTGGCTTGAAGGGATGCCTGGTGAGAATCTGCAGAATTTAACCGTTATTTATGCTTTATAAAATAGAACTTGTTGGTTAGGAAGAAACCCCACTAGATTAGTTAAGTAAAACATATAACTGGCTCGCTGCTTTTTCAGTGACATTTTCTAACCAGATGATTTGGTTTCATTATGTCTCTTGTTTCATTTTGACCTGGAAAAAAAAAGATTTTTTTTTTTTCTTTAATGGTACTTTGTCATGGATGTGTATCGAGATCAAGACAACGTGATAGCAGAAGTACATCACAAGCTGTCATCCTGTCACTGTATCAGTAGAGGACAGTAATACAAAACTGTACCTACCATCAGATCGTAGAAACTACTATCAAACCTGATACCCTGATCTACTTGAGTATAGTTGCCACTGTGATTATACTAATCAGGGAGGGAGTTCAAATGGAAGGGGGTTTGATTTTACACATGATGTCAGTGAGTGTCGTTGATCGCACAGGTCACAGTGGAGTGCATAAAACCCCCTATTTCTTGTGTAGCTGATCTTACAATTTGCTGGTGTTTTAACGTGGAGAAGGTGCTAGAACTGGCAGTAGTACTAGGTCAACTAGACTCGATAAATGTTAAAAACAATTCTGTTCACTGGAGTCTTCTCTCAATTAGTTTCCACTGAGCCAGCTTGACCAGTGTGGGGAAGGTTTAGGGTTAAGCTCTGAACTGCAGCTGAGCCTCTAGACGGGTACGTAATGTGAACTGAGTTTGTTGCCCTGTGTGATTTTTCTAGATACCAATCCAGTTTACAATAAGAGGGACTTACCAGCTTTATTCTTGGCACACCCTTCTGATCAGCGTTTTACTCGTGGGGCTTGCCATTCCTCTGCCTAGTGGACCTGTAAACTTGAAATCATCTGCTTCATTTCTTCCTGGACGTTATTTCTGCAAAATTGGGCATAAAGCTGGCAAAGATACCTAGTTCTTGTACGATCGGAAGCTATTGCTGTGTTACCGATTGCATTCATAGTTCCATGTTTGGAAATATCCACTGTAATTTTGTAAAATTCCTTCTCTCCTCCCAGCTTTGGCTCAATTTTCTGCACGATTGGAGTATTATATAAGATCTTGCTGTATTCTTCCAGCCTCTGACTGCTGGTGTTTCCAACTCAGCGCAGAGAGGAAATAAAACAAAAATGTGGGTGTTTTTTTTTTTAAAAAAAAAAACACCTCCACCTTTATCGAGAGTGTTACTTCTTGATTCTCAGATGATAAGCTGCTACTGCATGCTGTCTTGTACTTTGTACTTGAGAGACCTCTTAAATAAAGCGTATGTCCCAAGTTCTAGAAACACATGACTGTACAGGAAACTAGCATGAGATTAAAGTATTCATACCCTTGAGAAGGCAAAGAAGCTGTTATTTTTCGGAAGCTGTATCTGTCAATATACCACAACTTCTTTTCTTGGCTTCACGTTGTTAAGTGTCCCTTTACTGAACTCTGTAGCAGTGTTTTGGAAGGAAGGAGTTGAGTGATTCTGGAAGCCTCTTCCTCTTCACTGATGTGCATAGCTGAGAATTCAAGAAAATACATAGCACACATGAAACGTAATTTGTGGTTTGGTTGTGTGGTATTTTTCTCCACATTTTAGGACAGAAAAGATGCAGAACCACTGACTCTGTAGCAAATGCCTGGAAAAGACTTGCGAGTTCATTTTTATACTGTGAGTAAATTCTTTGGCTACAGGCAAGGGTTTCACTGTTAGCTGGTCTATGGTCTTACAACTCCATGGATTTTTAGACATCCATAGACTTTATAAACTCAGGACCATGGGAGGGATTAAACACTTCGACACTGAAGTCATGACTGGAAGATGCTGGTTTGGCCATTGAGACAGTAGAAGCCGGTAGGATCCTGCTGACTACAGAAAACAGTATTAAGAATTTTCATCTTGAGATCCCAGTTCAGCGTTTCTTAGTCTGTGTTGTAAGTCTTATCCCATAGGTTGTATTGTATGACTGTGGGCTTAAAAACTGGGTTTCGCTGGAAATCTAGTGTGTATGTTGTGCATTTTAAATTGGGTCTGATGTAATGCTTGGGCTGTGAATCATATACAGTAATGTTAGTGCTTCTAAAAATTGATCCAACCTGTGATAACAGAAATGAATTTCCAGAAAAAGCATGCCCTTGTGCACATCTTTGAGACTCACATACAAAAAAAGGCAGAATATTAAATTGAAAATATGCTAATTAAAAATATGTAGGAGTCTCGTAAGTTTGGTAATATTGTTTCTGAAAATACACTGGAAGGTTTCTGAAAATATACTGGAAGGTGTAGAACTCTAAACACATCTGTTACCTCCTCAAACATTTTGTGTTGCATGATATGTAAACATAGCTAGGGTGTAGTTGGACACTGGGATACTGGAATTGCTGTTTGCCAGTTTAAGTTACTCTGCATCACTACTTTAGAGTTAACGAGCCATCCTTTGAGTTCATAGAGATGCAGTTGGAACACTTTTGTAGGTGTGACATCAGGCTTGCCAGTGACATCTATACAGCATCAAGCTGAAAAGACTGATGCGATGTTCTAAAAAAACTGTATCTTCTGATGTCAAAGAGAACTTACAGAATTACACTTTTTCTAACTATGAATGTGGAGGAATGGTTCGTGTAGAGGTTCACAAAATTATTTCTGGGACTTAAACAGCAAAGTTTGGTTGTTCAGGTTTTTTTCCCTCCTTTTTATGAAGGCTAGGTCCTCATATTTACCAATAATCAGCTATCTCCCAAGTGAACGTAACATGCGAATACCTCTGTTAGGGCTGTGATAAAAACTGTTAGGCAGGCAAAACTGCATGGGCGGAAAAGGTGGTCTAGAAAAATGTACTGATCTTGGAGCCAGGCCAGAAGCAGAAGTTTGCTTAGGGGACTTGATCAGATGAAGAAGTAATTTAATTTAAGAATATGTGTGTTTTTTCCTAAGTGTGGCTTTAGTTACTGTGCTGCCCACGTGCTTTGCTCATTGCTGCAGAAATTTGTTCCTCAAATCATAAATCAGATCAGAATTGTATATAGCAACTTTTCTCTAATAGCTGTGGTTTCCTAGTGGGAGACTTCCCAGAATTGTTTGTATTTCTTCATCTTAGATTTTAAAGCTAGTGAGACCTCACTTATCTTCTCTTAAAAAAACCTTTTTGATTTTTATTTTTTATCTAAAATACTGGATTTGCCTTTGTGTCCGAAAGAAAAGCTCGGATGACAGCCCTGGCTTTAGAGCCATGCTTATAGCAGTGAGGCGGGCGAGCAGGTGGAGGCCAGCACACTAAGTCGTCTGGAGCTGCTGTATAGCAATGCAGAGAAGCTGCCTGGCTGCCTCCCAGCTCTTGCTGCATAAAGAGGCTAGGACAGACGCTGACTGCCTCAATGGAAAAGTTTTCAGTTAATCATGCCTACAGATTAACTAGGTTGACTGTTATAGAATGTTGTTGTATTCCCCTGCTCCCAAGAATCCGTTATCTTATGGAGAAGACATCCTACCATACCTTCCTGACCTTACAGATCGCCTTTGTAACTTCAGAATCATTTTAAATGACGCCACTATATTGGTGCCTGCATTTCCCCAGCCGCTGTTTTGTAGAAGTGTGCAACGTCAACAAGTTGTGCTTAAAAACCACATGGATCAGTTTGATTAATTTCTTAGCAGCACTTGTGGGCAGTAAATGAAATTCAGAGAACAGTATTTCACTACTGCCTTTGAGAGACAGACGGTTTTCCTGCTAGCTCGTGATTTTGTTCATGCTTGTTCCCAGAGAGAAGAGCAGTGTGTTGGTGTAGGTGTTTGAGCCCGGAAGTGTTGAAAATTGCTGTCACGTGTCGTGTTCTGCCTTACAGACCTCTGCTTTCTAGCAAGTAAGATTGCAGCAAAGTGACTGTGGTTTATATTTTATGTCATATAATTCTAATCGGGGAGCGCAAGCACAAACATTGCAGTGGATTATATTCAACTGTATGCTGGAAATGTTCTGCAGCGTCTTCGTTGTTTGGAAATGTTCTGCAACGTTTGATGGGTGCCAACCTTACCAAACCTGCAAGTGTGATGAAAAGTCCAAGTGTTACTCGGTAGTAAAGATTTAGAAGTTCTGTGATTTAGATAGAGTTGGTTCTTGGCTAGCAGAGAATTGATATTTCTGTTCAGATAATACTGCCCAGTAGCTTGTTGAGTTTTACTATTGGTAGAGAAAAAGACTTTTTAAAGTATTGTTATAAGTACAGAAGGGATAACAGGAAGAAAACAAAAGCAACAAGAACTAGTTTCTTCTCTGAGGCTGGACAGGGTTTTTGGAGATGGCTTATTGGTGTAAAAAGGGATATAAGTGTAGGTGTCTTCTGGGAATTTATTTTCATGTACTTTTACATTTCCCTCTGTCTTTTAAAGATTCAATAAATGGCTTATGCCAACAACAACTTGGAATGTATAATTAAAATTGAAAGTCCCTGTGTCCAAGATAAATCCTTTGAGATATTTTTTCCCACTTATAATGCAAGTTACAACATTCATGTGGAAAGCAGTGAAAGGAATGCACCTTGCCGCCCTGCTTCCGTAGTGTCACTGGTGTAAACACACGTGTAACAGTGCCTCTGGCCCAGTCTTTTTTCCTATTGACTGAAAACATATTAAATATAGAATAGCTAAGCTACCAAAATTTTTCTTTGCTCTTTGTCTTATTAATTTGATAATCGTGGTCTTGAATGGTTAGGATATTCAAATCTGGGTGTAGGCGAAGGCCATAATTGTGTTAGAGTGTGATTTATGGTAAGATGTGATTTTATGTTAATGTGAGCAAGATTATTAAAATGATGCTAGCAAAAGCATACGCCTTGTTGAAGTTGGTGTGATGTGTTCTATAGAAAACACGGCTGCTGTTTTTTGAGGAAAATATAGATGGCTTAGAAGTGGAAGTTGTTTGGCATTTGGTTCCCATCTCCTTCCTCTCCTCATTCCTTCTGATGTTGATGACTGGTGAGATCTGACGAAAGACTAAACAAAGTAACTGAAAATTAAGGACTTTTCCTGCCCATAAACCCAGAAGTGTTGGAGAAGCCTTAGCTGGTAGGACAGGCTGCAAACAGGAATCTCTTCGCTTGCTAGTAATTGTTGTTTACTATCTGTTAAACTAAGTCCTGGAGTGAGCTTTCTTTTGGAATGAAGCAAGCGATTGATTTCTTTTCCAACAGCCTGGGTGTGCATGCTGTTCTGAGAGTGCTTTTATTTGGCAGTCGTATGATCTTTACATTTAGCAGGTTAAAATAGTTCTGATAGTGGTTTGGAAGTCATGCTGCAGTTGCATGTACGTGAAAGAATCCAGTAGTTGATACCTAGTTTTGTCCACCCATTGTAATTCTAAATTGATTATTTGAAAGCTTAATTTCCAGAATAATAATGGCAGAAACTGTATTTCAGCTCAAGTTGGTTTTGATAAGCTCGTAGAAATATTAATGCAAGATGGCAACTGGAAAATGTTATGTGAGGACTGCCAGATGTTTGTATTACTGGAAAGTTGATATAAATAAAAGGCTCCGGAGGGGATTATAGTCTTGGTGGTTTGCTAGAGGTCAGATCCGCAATCCCATTTGAGTGCTTTAGCAGTGTTTGGTACCAAGTCTCTGCACAGTAGATTGAAAAATTCAGTCCTGTTTAATTTTCAATTTTGACTTGTTCTGTGATTAGACATTGTACCACTTAGGCATTTTCTTCCAGTTATTTTCAACTCCCCAGGAATCTGTGGGATTTTAGAGGTGTGAGGTATTTCAGCAGTGTGTCGCTCTTACAAAAGAAGAACCATCTACAGAGGGGATAAAAACCCCTGTTGCTGCCAGCCTGCTCTCAGTGTGAGAGGCTTCCCTGGCATGTCAGGAAGTTTTCTGGGAAAGAGGAGTTTTCAAGGCTTTATCTTTTAATTTGGAAGATGATTTACATGCTACAAAGTTGCAAGTGTTTCACTTAAAAAGCAAACAAACAACAAAAAAAAACAAAAAAAACCCAAAAACAAAAAAACCCCACAAACTTAAAATGGCAGTGGAATTACTTGATAAGTGACAGGTAACAATTTACCCTACAAGTAGAAACTGAAGCTGTAAAATACTTTTTACAATATGCCTGTGAGGGAGAATCTAAAATAAGAGTTCACAGGCAATAACAAAACCTTTCTTTTCAAAAAGTAAGATCAGGTTTCTCACTGAAGACAGAAGCCTGCTCAGGCTGATTGTTTCTGTAAGACCTAAGCTGGGGTGTTCAAATAATGTTTTTCCTTGTGAGAGGAGAGAAATGAGTAGGAAAGGATTGGCAGGAGGGAAGGGGAAAGAGGTGAAAAGGAGAATTTGGAGAAAAAGAAGTAAGAAAGTTCTTTCTTTTTAACAAGCTTATGATCTGAGTTAAAAAATTATGAGGAAGATTAACTTCTGAGGAAAAACAGTTTTGAAGATTTAAGCTTAAAGCATCTCAGGACGTACCTCAAGAGGATTAAAGATGGAAGTGGAAAGAGTTAAAGAGGAGGCAAACATCTGGTGAAAATAGGAGTGGTGACTTAAATGCAACAGTACCCCTAAAATAAAAACTAAAAAAGTTTTGTTTGCTTCTAAGAATTTGATTACTTTTTATATTTACTAGTGTGGATGTAATTGTAATATACTTCAGGTAATTTATAGTTAGGATTGGATGTGATTAAAGGGGATATGATTTTCTGCATCTGTTCAAACACCGGCATGAAGCAGTCTTAGAAAAATGTCAAAAATATGATTTGACTTAATGACTGAAGAGCAGAAACTTTCAGTGGAGGATTGTTTATAAAAGCAGAAGGTTATTTAGAGAACTCTTGGCTGCTTCTTACCACCAACTTCCTCTCTCTTTCCTTGGTTTAGTTTTAGCTGTTTGCTTTTTTATCTGGTGATATTTGGGGAGGAGGGGGAAGGGATGGTAGATGGTAAAAACCTAAAGAATGGTGGAGTTCCTCTTCTTGTGAAATATACGTAAAACTTGTAATTCTCCTCACAGTGCCAGTGTTTCTCTGACAATTGTCCCATCCTTTAATAGTTTCATATAAATTATCATTTTTGTAGGTGATCAAGCCTTTTTTTTTTTCCGGTTTCATAACTGGAGAATTGATTTAAGGGAACAAATCAAAAGCATTCCAAGAATGGAAAAGAAACCTTTAATTTTGGAATATTTCTTGAAGTGGAATTTTAGTTAGTAAGTTCTAGTGGGCTGCCAATATTCAGGACGTTTTGAGATAACTCTCTTATTAACTGTATTGAAAATTATTTTTCTCCGTAACTCCTCTTTACTTTTCCATGATCTGTCATCTCAAAAAAAAAAAAATTAATTTTGGCTGTTCTGACTTAATTCAGTTTGTTTCAGAAAACTCATTATCAAGGTGTGTGTGTGTCTGCTTTAATGAATATCTTCCTTTTATACAATGGCAAGCGGGCCCTGCTGCGACCTCAGGAATTTGGCCTTCTCTAGTGTATTTGGCAACTTCGGGGTGTAATAAAGACAGTACCCATCTGAGTTCCTGACTGCTCCTGGTGGTGTAATGGGGACAGCTTACAAACTGAATTAGGACTGATACGCAGTGCCTTGGAATCAAGAGAAAAGCCCTCTGAACTGTCAGGGGAGATCATTTGCACGGTATTTTAAGGAAACCAGGTTCCCTCTATTATTTCTGTCCCCCCAAATCAGAAGTTGAAGGTCCTTTGGGCCTGGTATGCATCTGCCACTGGATGCCGGTTCGTTCCTTTTATCTCTCTGCTATGACTGTGTTGATTTTCCAGTCTGTTCTCTTATGACTGAAGATTGTAAATGAAACTCCATGTGTCATTTTGTGCTCAGCAGTTTTTGTGGCGCTCACCTGGGTACAGGTTAAGTAAGATCTGGTTTTGGGTTTAAGAGCACGGACGGTAGAGGAAGGTGTAACACACACAAAGTGTTCAAGCGTAATTCACCAACCCCTTTTTCTGGCATAGATTATTCCTTCCTCTAATTCAGGTACAGTTAAGTCTGGATATATCCCATTCATGTTACTCCCTTATAGTTTGTTTTTCCAGGCGGTGGTTGGCTCCTTGTAGAACCGTTCACATTTCTTTGTTCCAGAAAGATAAGCCTCTTGCTTGTGTAAACCAGGTTTCCTTTCAAGACGTAGCTTTTTCGTATGGGTCGCTTTAATCTTTCATAAGTGTTGATTTCTAATCTCAGTCTGTGTTTATTGGTACAGGTTGCTACCTTGATGCAGTCTTTTCTGCACCACCATGTTAATAATTAGGCAACTTTGTGTAACCTCTGGAATTCACTATTCCTGACTTTAACCTGCATTTGTAGCTAGACAAGATTTCCTGCCACACAGGAGAGGCTGCAGTCAGTATGCTTGGCGGTCCTTAGCACAGGCTGTGTGAATGTTTTGCCCATCATTGCTTTCTTCTGTGGCAAGCCAAGTAGGTGGAGTGGTACGATGTCCTGTTCAGGGTGTACATTAAAGTCTTAAAACTTACTCATTTTATTCATCCCCTAATCAGATAGCATTGCATCCCACTGTGCTCTTTCAGTTAACTTGCCCTTTTTTTCCCTTCCTTTTCTTTTTCTGTCTTTATGGCAGCGAATTCAGACCTTCCATTGTCCTTTCCAGGGCTTTGAAGAATGCAGGGAGATAATGGTCTTTTCCTGTGCTTCCATATCTTAGCCCCTTGTTTTATTGCTCCAATTATCTTTGTCCTGCTCCTTTTCTCTGCACTTTGTGCTGTTCTTGGATAGTCTTTGATACGTCGCTGGTCCAAGAAGCAATCACCCCGGTTTTTGAAACACTTAATTAAAAATATACTTCTTTTACGGATGTTCTCTTTTGCTGAAAAAAAAAAAAAGCTTACTGAAAACGAATATACTTGGAAATTTCTGGTGTAAACTACTGATTTCTTAAAAGGTAGTTGGTTTATCTTCAGAAGAAGTAGAAATTAACAGGCTCCTTAGCAAAAGTCTAGTAATTTTCAGGCGTCCTCTTGAAATATTTGTTAATATTCCCCACCTCTGTCAGGTCAAGTCTCTGCCACTCACAGAATAGTTTTGAGTGTTGGTTCCTACAGTTGATGAAGTTTTGAGCTGAGATATCCTGATACAGCTGCTAAGTCAGGAGGACAGGGTGGCAAGGGGACGTTTCCTGTGCTTCAAAAAGGTCTGGTCTGGCTCTGGTTCTTGGATAAAATGCATTCATCTGGAAGTGGCTGTGAATGAGGTGAGAATTATTCTTTGTCTTAACTGTGTCCAGAGACAAGTGCTGTTTGTCGTTTATATCCAAGGAAATAAGAGGCTCACTGGAGTCCATAAGATTTTGTATTTTGTTTCCTGAGACTTGGTATTTATGCCTATACCTTCAAGTTTGTCCCTGCCTCTCCAGGCAAGGAAGAATTTTGGTATCCAAAGTATTTACAAAATGTTTTTCTAAAACCTCTGCCTACAGCGCTTTTGAAAAAATTCACTCCTGGTTGAGAGGTGCCAGCCCTGTTAGTGAAGAAGTGTGAACTGGTGAAGTATTAAGTGTTCACGAGCAAATAAACACCGGGGATGCCCTGCTGATTTCAGAAACTTAACTTTGCCTTAAGTCAGCTGTGGTTCCTCTTAAACTGCATTTAGTCTTGGTCCATGCCAGGAGAGCGATTCGGCATTTGAAGGTGGAAGAACACATGGCGGTTTCTACAGCACGCTTCAAAGATATATTACGGTGACCTTTTATGTGCCTCTCCCGTTCGTGTGCTTGTTAAGCAAGGCAAACGGCAAGTGTTTCCCTACTGGTGATTTCTGCACAAGATAGTGATGCGCATTACCTGCTTACTCCCCTTATGACTCGCTGCAGCAGTAAAAGTACCACTAATGTAGTTTGATGACAAGTACTTGATGGTTGATTGCTGTATTGAGCTAGGGGTATGTTGAAGTTTAACATCTTTTTTTTTTTAATTGTATTTAACTGCCTCACAAAACATCTGCAGAAAGCTGTGACATACCAGACTGAAAGAATTTTCCAAATAATAGAAAATCTTTAAAATCTAGGATGTTTGTCCCCTTTGGGCCATTTTAAATGCATAATGAATGATGTGCTGCCATGCCGCCATTCTATTAGCAGGTTGTCATAACTTTTATTACCACCTGCCTATCCAAGCCATCTGGGAGGAAAGGATGTAAGATATAAAAGTGACAGTTACGCAGAGGATAGTAAATAGTCCTGTGTCTCTCAAGCTCGTACATTAGTCTTGCCTTTAGACTGTGGGCAGGAGAGACCCAAAATACCCAAATCGTCTTTGCATATGTAAGATGGAGGTAATATTTAGGTACATATTGAAATCCTGTTGAAATACTAGAAGTAGCTGTTAAGTTTAAATTTTTGCACCACACGATTATCTGTTTCCTTCCCCAATTATACGGTTGATGGCTACAGTCTTGTGGAGGGTGTTCCTTGGAGACCAGTGAAACCTATGGGAATGTAGGATTGACTTCTGCCCCTCCATCCAGGAAACCCTTGTGCTGTTGTAAAATTAAAAAGTTGTTGTCTCCTCTTTCTCTCCTCATTAATCCCTCATTTTCATGCCATGAAGGGAGGTGCTACCACTAAATTTACCAATTTGTCTGCAAGAAGGACCCACTGGAGTCTTTCAACTGCGTAATTACTTTTGGTGTTAAACCACTTCTCTAATGTGTGTAGAGATAATTAATTGCTTCAGTTTACCTGGAAGTAGAAGTCATCTTGTAGAAAACTGCTTATTGTTGATGAATACCTTATGTGGGAACTGGTTCCTTACCCGGACTGTCCTGGATCTGTTCCTTGTAATGATTCTGAAGCCAGGCAAGGAGGACAGCGCTGTGGCCTAGCAGAGGCGGGGAAGAAGGTGATGCGGATGTGGATGGACATTGCTGCTCCAGCCGTTCAGCACGTGGAGCTTTAGAGTGTCTC
This sequence comes from Psophia crepitans, assembly GCA_013399095.1. Classification (NCBI taxonomy): domain Eukaryota; kingdom Metazoa; phylum Chordata; class Aves; order Gruiformes; family Psophiidae; genus Psophia; species Psophia crepitans. The sequence goes on along the minus strand of VWZZ01000891.1, from coordinate 83,975 downwards.
ACAGGGATGGGGTGTGCCCAAAATCCTGGTTAGGAGGAAGACAGAGTAGGTTGTTGTGGCTGGAGGTTTAATTCACACCTCTGGTTTTGGTCAGGTATATGGGGAGATATTTGGGGGTCACAGTGTGGTTATTTCAGAGAATTCAAAAGGTATTTTGAGCTAAGTTATTTTTGTGTCTTTTCTTCATCACTCTAATGGTTCTTAAGTAAAAGTTGCATTATTTCTCACTCTGCCTAAGGACGTATTTTAAAAGAGACCAGAATACTATCATGTTGCAGGTAGTTTGAGTTAAAAAGATGTTAGTTAAAAACTAAAATCACTGAAACTAACTACAGTTTTAACCACCACGAAAAAGCTCGTTTCACATTCTCCTCTTGTGTTTTATTTACCTGTTCTTTCTTCTGGTCAAACCTTTTCATTAGGCTGAGCATCTTGTTGCTCAGTGTGCCATCAGCAAGGAGGTGAGCTTAAGTAACTTCATCCTTTCCCAGGGTGCTGCTTCTCCTCTCAGGAGTTTGTGTCCCTGTCGTTTGCGCCTGTGCTATAAAACAGATCACTAGAATAACGCCGATTAAAAATAGCTGTGAACAGAACAATGGAAGAGCCTAGGTGGAGTTGGGCAGTGCTTCTGTGAACCCCAGGGGGAAGGAAAAAGCTTGGGTCTCTCCTGCCCGTAGACTGAAACCAGCAAAAGGGCATCATTTCCCCGGCCACGGTGAGGAGAAGGTGTTTCTTGCTGCTTGTGCAGGAATTTCAGGTTTTACCTGTCCCCCAAAGACCTGTGACTGCAGACAGCCAAGCACTGATGTCCTCAGAGGCAAGACTGAATGTTGCCCATGCAAGGGCAGTTAGCGAAGTATTCCAAAGCAGTGTCTGCTAATTTTGGCTTAATTTGAATGACACTGAGTGGTTTAATTGAATTTCTTTGGAGGAATTGTGGTAATTTTAAGTTTAATGTAATAAAACCTGCAGCAAGTACCTAAAGTGCATATTGATGTCCCTTTCTTTTTAAAGGGGTGATTTTAAAATCACCATTTTAAAACATTTTTGTCCTCATTCCACATGCATAGCACAAACTGCAAATGCAAGAAGTTTGTAAAGCAGTTGGATGAGAGCGCTCAGTGTTAAATTAGTTCTAGATGTCTGAGTTAAGATCTTCTGGAGGTAGTTGTTTGCCCCTGAGCTTTGCCCTAGGAGATAAATTTTCATCAAGTTAAGCGTGCATCTCTGCTTATTTCTTAGCTCCTGATAGCCAGTGTCTCTTTTTCAGTGTTTACATGGGCCCACTTGTGCTTTCTTAGAGGAAATTAAACCTGAAAAGCCCCGACTCTTGTTTTACGGTTAGATAATGCCAGTGTACCGGTATTTCCAGGTACTTTCTGAAGGTGCACAGAACTCAAAACCCGTAAAGCAAGGTGGAGGCTGGTGTGACCCTTGCTCGCGAGAGGTCTGGTCTGCAGCCGGAGCCTGCGCTCAAACCCAGACCTGCCCTGCTACTGCGTTTAGACTCCAAATTATGTTGATAGCAGTTTGAGGGGTGCTATGTGTGTCTCTGTTAATATGCTTATTGTGAACATTCTCCTGTTGTTTTGAGGTGTGAGATTTTTAGGTAGATAATTCTCTGTGCTTTCCTTTCAAAAACTAATGCCTCAGCCTTCCTCAAGAGTGTGAGCCTGTGCTTTACTTTTCTCCCCCAATGAACTTCAGTATCAGCCTTTGTATTGCAAAATAACAATTTCGTGTCTTTTACTCACCCTTTTTTATCTTTTTTAGTTCAAAACTAATGGCAAAGGAGTTCTTGTGGTTCACTGGCTGTCCTGTGCAGTAAGAGGAAGGCAGATAAATACAACCTGTGAAACAGAAAGTGTTTAGCAGAAGGCTAAACATAACATATAAGGCATGTGATGCTTTTATATCTGCCAAAGTTATGAATTCCGAGCGCATCTTTAAAGACATTTTGTGTATCTACCTTCGGGATCTGGGCTCAGAAGTCAGAGACTGGTTGATTTTTATTTTTTTTTAAATCGCCCTTCTGGTAACTAGGTGCCTGTTTTGTCAGTTGTGCCTGTGTATTCATTCAGGTGTGTTGCAGCGGTTTTAACCCCATATGGTCTCTGCAGATGGCAGTTTGACTTGGCACTTAGAAGTTGGGAATTTCACTAGCGTATAAAGGAAATAAGAATTTCCCTCTGGCCAAAGGGATTTGGTTTGAAGTAGAGAAATCATTACCAACACCTTCCTTAATAGTAAGGCTTCAGGAGAAGGTTTAAACTATAGAAATCATTCTGTTGATGTTGCTGGAGTCACTCTGAACCTGATGTTTTCTTTTTCTGTTGGGTTTGGGTTGCATCTTGCTACCTGCAGCTTTTTCAGATTAAGAACTTCATTTATCAGATCTGCTTTCTGATAGTGTGAGACTCTCAAAGTGAGAACAGGGAGTCAGTAGTGAGTTCAAATGGTGGCCTCAGGCTAAAGTAGTAAATCTCAAGTGAAGTGGGGAGTCTCCTGTTTGAGTCTTAGACTCCTTAAAGGAAATTATATGCTAGGCTTGTTTCTATAAGGAGCTGTGTATTGAAAGAATGAGTGGAGGTGGTATATCCTTTCTTCAGAAAACATATGGTAACACTTAAAAATCTTTACATGTAAACATCAGATTTTGAAGGTGCTGGGCGGGGAGGGAGAAAGCATGATGGCTTTAACTTGTGTCCCATGAGATTTAACAGCAGTCCTGAAGTTTTGGATTTGGTTTTTTTTTCTCTTTTTGGGGACTGACAGGGTGAAGATAAATTATACATTTCTTCTGCTGAGTTGTGAAATTCTGTTCAGTCTTCAAACTGGCGATGTCAAGGGTGCCGAGTCCTCCTCCTCCGGCAGAAATGTCGAGTGGACCTGTAGCAGAGAGCTGGTGCTACACTCAGGTAGGTCCATGCTGCTGAGATACTCTTAACACGAATAGAACCTGTGGTAGGAAATTTATTCTAAACAAGTTTAGAGCCTGGATTTTCAGACTATGTCACGCTTGCTGGCAATGAGCATTCACCAGGGCAGCAGCAGAATGTCACCTTCTACCCTTGGTGGAACTTTGGAGGAGGCAGTTGGAGTGGTCCAGCTGCTGCTGCCAGCCATTTCCAGACCCTGTTGTCCTGTGACATCCAAGTGACTCAAGTAAAACTTCCAGGTTTTCAGTTTTTGCCTTTAGGGTGGCCATGGTGAATGGGCATGACTCTAACGCACGTATTATCCTCTGTTTTAAGATCAAGGTCGTGAAGTTTTCCTACATGTGGACCATAAACAACTTTAGCTTCTGCCGAGAAGAAATGGGTGAGGTCATCAAAAGCTCAACCTTTTCATCTGGAGCCAATGATAAACTCAAATGGTAAGAAATAGAGCAGAGAGGGTCACCCTGTTGGTACAACTGTGTGAAAGAATTTGGGGTTCTATAACAGAGGAAATACATAAAAAATTACTTGTACTCCGCACGGGTTCTTGCTTCCTTGAATGCAGAGGGAGAAAGTACTGTTGCTTCAGCATCGTGTTTGGCCGCACAAAACAAATGTGAGGATCGGTCTGTTTGCAGTGTTTCTCTGATAATGGAAAACATCAGGAGTAAAAAAAGCCCTAGCTGGAAGGGTGACTGCATCCTGCCTTAAAGCAGAGGCGTGCCGTGAAGGATTATTAATGTCTGAAGTTGGGGGAGGGTTGACTGATGTTTATCTTGACATGTTCTTATAAGCCAATGAGAGTCCGCAGCCAGTGTATTTGAGCTCTATTTCAGCCTCCTGGATTCAATCTCTAATAGTCCATGTTGTTAAAAAGATAATTTTTTCCTGCACTCTAAATCCTGCAATTTAAGACTGTTGCTACTCTATTACCTTTCTCTTTATGGCAGCTTTTTGTGAATTCGGAGACTTAACAGGGGTGATTGAAGTAAGAATGTTCTGTAACTCCTGCCCAGGAGTTTCTGCTTCTTGAAGATGACATTATTTTTGCCCTTTTCCTTTCCTTTAAAACCTTTCTTATCTTCCCCAAGTTCTCAAGTAACTCACGGTGGACTTTGGTCAGAATGTGTAGCTACTGTGAGTTATGTCTGACCTAGTAGATCCATGGACATGGTTGCTTGTTTTATCCCTTGTTCCTGATGTTGAGTGTTTAACAATTTTTCTTTAAACCTCCTGAGTATAGATTGCAGCAAATCAGCCACTAAATATTTGGGGGGGGAGGGTTTGCGTATGTGATACAATTTGTGTTCCCTTCCTTTGGGTGGCAGACCTGTGCTTTCCTCAGACTGTTTTTTGTTATTAAATTACTTGCCTTTGTAACCTTTGCTATTCGGATCTCATTCTAATGTCCAGATCTTTCTGATTTTTTTTTTTTGTCCATGTGTGTGTGAGCTGTTAGTCATTTGGCCTAGTTTTTGCTTCCTGTTAGATTCTGTGTCAAGTTTCAGGTCATGGAAGTGCTTGTGAGTTAGCCTCTTCCTGTGCTTACTACCTTTTCTTCACACAGGAGTATTCTTCTCTTTTTGCCCTAGTATTATCTTTCCCAGCAACTACCAGCCTTCCAGAAATCCATTTTTCCTTTCAGTTGCTCACTGTGGAATTTTACCTACCGTCTCTCTGGATTTGTTGCAGTTCCTCGAGTCGATTGCCTCCATTCTACTGTTTTTTTCACTTTCGTTTTGTGAAAGTTGACGTCCAGGGTGCTTTTCAGTAATTTAAACCGTACCACACACGCCGCCCCCCTTTTCCCCCATGAGTTTTTGAATTGGTTTACCCATAGTTACTGCCTGTATATTATTATGTCTTGGAGATGCAGCATGAGGCTGACTATAACACACGGTTCCACTCTGTTTACCTAGCTATTATTTCCTTGCAGTTCAGTGCCGGTTAAGCAGAACTTGTTTGCTGTGCGTTTTATTGTGAAAATTCTACAGTGCCCTTTCTTTGAAAGCTATGAATGACCTGCCAAAAACTGTTCCTGACATCTCATTCAGATGCCTGCTTCTACAGGTGTTTACGTGTGAACCCTAAAGGCTTGGATGAAGAAAGTAAAGATTATCTATCCCTCTATCTGCTGCTGGTGAGCTGTCCAAAAAGTGAAGTTCGAGCAAAGTTCAAATTCTCCATCCTGAACGCGAAAGGAGAAGAAACAAAAGCAATGGGTGTGTAAAAACTCTCTCTGTCTGATGGGGTCGGTTGTTTGTCTTTTGCTGTTTGATCAAGCGAGTCACTCAGCTGGTGTTTGAAGCACCGTGTCTTTCTTTCAGAGAGCCAGCGAGCATATCGATTTGTACAAGGCAAGGACTGGGGATTCAAAAAATTTATTAGAAGAGACTTTCTTCTGGATGAGGCCAATGGACTTCTTCCAGATGACAAACTCACTCTCTTCTGTGAGGTAAGTCTTCCTGCGCAGCTGAAAGAATAGCGGTTCCATTAGCTTAAGGTAGATGTGACCTTATTTTTCATCATTGCTTTTAAGGAGTCAGAGGTATCGGGAGAAATACTGAATGTTTATATGGCACTTAGATTTTATTTGTGTGTGCGTGCGCCTGTGTGGCTGGTGGCTTTTTCTCCATGTGATTCATCGCATTTCACTTCCATTTATTTTTGTTACTTTATGTTTGTCTTTCACCTGTGATGACAGTAGGAATTAAGCGTGTTTGACTATCATTTCACTTCTGATTTAGTGTTATAATCCATCTGTTTGTACTTCTTAATTTGAAACTCACTTGGGATAATAACCAACGCCAGCTCTGTAGTGGAAACTGGCCCACCTATTACTTGCCTACTGAATAAAGAAGAGTTTTCTTTATTTTCCTAAGTGTGTCTGTACAGACAACAAAAAGAAAAATTTAAGATAAAAGAATTTCATCATAACCATAATTCTCTGTTCGTTGTGGTTTTATTTTTCTACAGCTGCTTACAAAATTATTTTACTAATGCTAATTTCAGACAAAGATGTGGATAGTTATTTCTAAAACTAGATATTTCAGTTTATAAACCTTAATGAGCAAATGTAAACTAATTTAGTGTCTTCAGAGTTTCTGCTGTCTTATTTCCATTGTCATTTTAACTGCAAAATACCTCCTGTAGCTGTGATTTCTGCCAGAAGAAAGGTAGAACAAGTTGTTCTCTCTTTGGATCTCCTGCAGTGTTTTTATGGGAGTCTTTTCTTTTGCCATGTTTTCTTTCAGGAGTGAAAGAAATACGTCAAAGTTGTTCGACAGCTGCATTTTAGTTTTTCTAGTTTTCGTTGGCCATCACAAACATGCACGTATTTAAATGAACAAACATCTAAAGGATGTGTATTCACTCAGTAGCATAAATTACTGCTGTCATGGAGAGACCCCTTCCTTTAACACTTGTAGCAATATGGGAGAAGAAGGGGTCATTGTCTGAGGTACATCTCTGTAGATCTGGCAGTTACTCTTTCCTTCATGATAAAAGAGCCAGCAAACTTACAATTGTGGAGTGAAACTCAGAAATTAATGTCTGAGAAGGGAATTTGCGAGGTGCGATGTAGATAAGCCTGAGATCCACCAGTAGTCTTGGCAACCAGAACTAATTCAAGTCAGTTCACTCTTTACTGAATTACTCCCTTCAAAAGCTTCAGCTCAGCGTTTGTTCTGGATGAAGAGAGAACTTGCTGCTGGCTTCACCTGGCCTTGATACCTTCTGTTCTCTCTTTCAGTTTGTTCTACAGTCTAGCATTTCAGGAATCTTAGGTTTGGTGATATCGGAGGGAAAGGTTTTGCTGGCTGGAAACAGCTTGCCCAGAACTTTCAACAGCTTGGTTTGGGTTTTTCCCCCCCCCCCCTCCTTTTTTTTTTTTTTTTTTCTTTTTTCTTCCCTGAGCTTATAAGTCTCTTAGCCTGTAAACTGCTTTGCCATATGCATTCCTAATGCTTCCCTGCTGGCCGCAGGTGCCAAGTGGTGCTGCTCACATCTGTACATTCAGCAAGCATGTTTTGTGTGTAGAAATTCTCGACGGAGCTAGCAATACTGGATGTTGAGATGCTTGTTATGTAGGGATATGTTGGAGTATTCTGCAGATCAGGAGGCTGCTGGGTGTCTCTGCTGCACCTTTTCCTTGCTTTATTAAAGCTAAAAGGAAAAAGCCTTTTACTCTCTGCTCGTGTCCGGTGCTGAACACAGATAATGTCTTGCTGAAAATGCTGTTAAGGCAGAGAATGATGTTCCTTGTCAAGCATTTCAAATCTGACCTCATTTAGTTGTCAGCTTAGGGATTTTTCGACCTCTGTTTTGCAGGTGGGGTTGATTGTTCATATCCCAACTGCATTGCCTTTTGCTGTTTAAATTATATTCCAACATCATCGGTAAATATCATTCTGGTAAATCTCCAAAAAGAACTGTTTTCCCAAAGTCAAGAGGTAATGTCTCTCTTCTGTGCTAGGTAGTATTGATTCCCTTGCTAAGATCTTGAAAACAGCTTTAGCAAAACCTTCTCTATTTTGGCCTCTAAGGCTAGTCACCACTTGGAATCTGAACTCCTTATGTAAAAACCCATGTAATAGATTTTAATGCCAGTAACTGACTTTCTTCATGTACGAAGAGGACTTCTTGTGATTTGAGACACAGTTTGCAAGTCTTTTTTTGGCTGATCTGTAATCAGTGTTGGACTCCAGCAAGAGTTCTACGTCTTGGAATTCTTTTTTAATGACTCTGAGTTTTCATCTGTCCTTCAATCCCTGTTGCTAGTCTAGATGGCACAGGGCAAGAAGAGGCTGTAGCTGTCAAGTTAATGACAAAGAACACTGGCTTCCTCACATCTGCTCTGGCTAATCATGAGTGTCCTTTGGCAAGCAACATCTGGTGTGTGTTTGGTTTTGAGTGTTGTATAGTTCATACAAGATGTGGCTGCCATCGGAAACCCACTGGAGGTTTCTCAAGAGTTGGGGTACGTGCTGTCAGCAGGTTTTTTCCTTAGAAGATGCTTCTGTCATCTCCGTCACTTCGTAATTTACTTCTCCTTTTACATAACTGTGAAGCTTCCTTTGCTGTCCGTTGTTCTTCTTGGGCCATTGGTCGTTAATAGAACTGAAATCTAACTTGGACTTGACAGCAAATGCAGGAAACAGTCTCACGTATGCTTCCCTGTCAGCCAGCCTCTTCCTTTATTCTTTGTTGTAGCGGGGTGGTATTAGTCACTCTGATCTTTTCTAATTGGAGTCTGCTGTAGAAGGCGTATGATTTACTGCGTGTTTAACAATAATGGTTCAGTTCTGAATAGGCTCCTACCGTTCCCTTTGTGTGGGTTATCCATCAGCCAGTGTGGCTACGTATGGTCCCTGCCTAACCGAGTGTGCTTTAGAGCAGGTGATGAGGAATCTGCCTTCTCCAAATCTGCCTAATTACTTGACATAAAGCTGCTTTTTTAAACTTACTGTTTAGGGGTGTGTTTTTTAATTTTATTTTACAAGGTGATGGAAACATTGAACTCTCTTTAAGAAATTCAGAACCAGAAGCAGCAAGACATCTGGAGGGGTCAGACACAGCCCTTGCAGGCACATGTGGATGCAGGGCTCAGTTATAGAAGCTCTCTGTATACTTCATTTTCATTTGTACTGCTGTCTGTATTGCATTATTGATTGGAGAGGGTTTCAGAGTGTTGATAGAAGGAAGAAAACTAGGTCAGGTATGGTGTCTGTAAAAGCAGAAACATAAGGTTCCACTTCCTTAGGAAACCATTTACTACCGTTATGATTAAATTGCATAGAAGTGCTGTTAATTTGGGGCTGAGAAAATCTACTGGTGTGATTTAGGGCTTGGGATGGACACTCTGGAGGAGAAGTGGACAGAGTTAAGGCAGGGTAGAAAGGATGCTTTAAGAATAGAGACATCTTTAATCATACACTGATTCTGCTTGGGAGGTGTGGGTTTTGCTTTGCATCTCCCTTCACCTGCCCTGGAAATAAAAACTGCTTGTAGGGAGGTTATTTTTTCCAGTGTATGCATTTGAGTTTTCGGGTTGTTTGCTTTCCTTTCCCCGACAGGTGAGTGTGGTACAGGACTCCGTCAATATCTCTGGCCAGAACACTATGAACATGGTGAAGGTACCAGAGTGCCGCTTGGCAGATGAGCTGGGAGGACTCTGGGAGAATTCGCGCTTCACGGACTGCTGCCTCTGCGTTGCAGGCCAGGAGTTCCAGGCTCACAAAGCCATACTAGCAGGTCAGTATCGAATTGGATGGGCTGTAGTGGGATAGGAGATGACAACATGATGGCAAGTGGGGGTTTTTTTGTTACTTCATCTTTAAAGGAGACTTCTACGGCTCTTATAATTGCGGAGCTGTAGGAAAAGATGGTTTTGTGAACTGCTACAGGCAAAGGAAATATCTACTCCATTTTTAATTGCCTGCCTCCTGCCATGGCGAGGATGGTAGGAGGACTCTCTTGTGGCTGTAGTGTACTAGAATGTATTCCTAGAGCATTTGTAAAGAGAGCTTTCCACATTTCCAGAGGAATACTTCCTTGTAAAGTCAGTAAACGTACCTTACCACTCATGTTCTCCGCCTTGTTTTGAAAGAGCGTTAGAATTTCTCCCGTACCCAGTTTGAAGCTACATCAGCCACGTTACGTTATGTCACAAGCTGTTCTTCTTTAGCAGTTGTACTGAATTTGTCCTGCCCACTGTAGAATTTTTCCTGCATTAAGCAGCAGGACAGCTGTGGGCAGGCTACGCTTAGCGTCTCCTGAAGCGTAAAAGAGCGCCTCTAACTGTGTTTTGTTTTCCCCGCTGCCATAGCGCGTTCCCCGGTTTTCAGCGCCATGTTTGAGCATGAGATGGAAGAGAGTAAAAAGGTAAGTTCCTGAAGGAGGGAGAACTTCTGCGGCTGGGCGAATAGCTCTCTAGTCAACTCGTAGCATCACTGGCCAGATAACTTAGGTAGTGTCTGTGACCATTGTCACCTTTAACTGTTTTTCGCACATTAGATGCAGGTCTCTGCTTCAGCTGTCCTGAAGGGAGGAAGTCAGGGATCAAGGAGGCAACTGTTACCTTTGTTACTCTTGGGGAAAGAGTCTGGGGTGGGACAGGGAGAAGCAGAGAATGTGAAATACAACTTAGAATTTTTCTTATTCCATCCACATATTTTGCTTTTTCTTTTTTTGCAAGTAGTACACATTCTAAATAATTTGTCTCTGTAGCGAATTTCTGAATACTAAAAGAGCTTGGGTAGAGGGAAGCCTTTAGCATCTTGTCAGGATCTTAATAAGCTTCATTTTTCCGATACAGAATCGGGTTGAAATCAATGATGTGGAGCCTGAAGTTTTTAAGGAAATGATGTGCTTTATTTACACGGGGAAGGCACCAAATCTTGACAAAATGGCTGATGACCTGCTGGCAGCTGCTGACAAGGTACAGTTGGGATTTCTGGGTGTTCAGAGAACCAGGAATGACGTGTGCCTTGCTTTGCATGATGCTCCTCGGAGGTTGCGGCAGTAAGCTTTTCGTGTCATCACTGTGGTTGGGCAGTTCCTTTGAATTGGTTGTGGCTTATAGGTAAACCTGGATGTGGTACAGATACATACAAGATACCTGCAGCTCTATAGATAGATATCTTAACATACAACAATCGGGAATTTCTGTCTCTACTGCTCATTTTTAAGCATTTTCTTAAAATTTCAGAGGACATCTCTGTTCAGCATGATCTGGCATAAGAGCTGGGGGGTGAGAAGAAAATTTCAAGGTGGACCTGGCAATATTTTTTTTCCTTTTTTTAGTGTGATTATTACCAAATCTCAAAAGTAGCGTTCTGTCTTGGCAAACAGGGCCTGCCTCTCCTTCTGGTCTGGCTGGTGTCAGCAGCTTCAAGAGATGCTCTAAAGTGATGGCTAGCCATGAGTGGGAAGGTCTTGTTGTTTGTTTTCTTTTTGCAGTGGCAGTCCCTGCTGGTTTTGGAGAGGAGGGGTGCACTGGAGGAGGCCCTGCTGCCTAACCCATCTGTGGTTTTGCAGGGCCCTTGCCAGGGAGGTGTCAGGGATGGTCTGACTGAAGGCTGCTGGTAGTCCCCATGCAGCAGGCGCAGCGCTGTGGCCTTGCCAGCCAGCCAGCCACTGCCTCCTTTCCTTTGCAGCACCAAGGACAGAAGAGAGTGCTCTGCTGGCCAGTGAGCCATATTAACCAGTGAAAATCCGTTATATATAACTAAAATTTTATTTCCTTTATCTTTTTTTCTCTTAAAAGTGAACTTAGTGCTGGTGAAAGATGCCAGTTTGACAGCACTGGAGACTAAAGTCCTGAATTTATCCATTGAACAGGTTCAGCACAGGTAGCAGCAGTGCAAGGTTCTCCACACTGCCCTGCCAATGTGCCTCAACTCTGATCTGGAGGGACCACCTCTAGGGGTGAGAGCATGGTTCAGTCTCCATGCTTCTTCAGTCCTTGGATTCTCTTGTGGGTGCCAGTTAGGGTGGTGGGTTTTAAGATGTGGATGCATGTAACCTTGTTCCACGCAGCCACCACATGGCCATCAAATTCCGTGTCACTGCAGACCTGGGCTTCATCAAAAATGCTGATTTTACAGGTGAAATGCTCCATATGCCGTGATTAGGCCACTGCAACTAGAATTAAAGTGGGAACTAATGCAAGGAGATTCTTGGCCTGATTGCCACATATTTTGTGATTCATTGCCACATATTTTATTCAATATTTAAAGAGTATTGATTGAGGGCTCGCATACCATCTTTAACTGAGACAAGTGTAAGTAAGAAGCAGTACATTAAGGACAGAGTAGGCTTTAACTTCGAGTTTTCTGGCTTTTAATGTGGGGTTTTTTTTCTTTTAAACTCATTGTGTGTCTTTTAAAAGCAGAAATAAAAAATCTGTCATGATAGCACATAAAACATCTAATATTTACTCAAGAGACTGAAACAGCTTCTTCTGAGTTCCTCCTGTCTCTTGGGGAAAATATGTAATTAGACCAAAAACCAAAACAAAGCCCGTCTTCTCAACCCAGGAGGTACTATTTCAGCCTCTTGGGTAAGTACACTATTAGGTAGGGTGGTTTTTTAAAGTGTAATTAAGAAAGGGGGGAAGGGGAAATCTTGGTACCTGAGAGACCAGAATGGCTACTTTTGCCCAACTATGTAATTAGAAGCTGAGCTCTTTGTAGCGAAAATGGAAATAAAAATTGTACGTGCACGGAGAAGAGTATCCAGTTTACAAAAGGAGTAATTTTAAGCTTTGTTTGCAGCATTTTAAGCTATTGACAGACAACAATATAAACTAATGGCTTGCCCCTCATTTGAAACTGTTTTAGTTATTGATACAGATTAAGCAAGTAAATTTGATTTGCATTCTCAGATTTTTCTGGGGGGATAAACTGTCCTGGTTATGAGTGCCACGCCTCAGTTGGAGTCGTTATTACTGCTGAGACTTAAGTGAAAAAAATGTTCTCATAATGTAAAATTATTCATTTAAATTTAATCATAATGGGATGAAATCTCAGAATATAAAGTCAATTTATAGTAATAATGGATATCATATGGCAAGCGCTGCTGTCGTCGTGCAGATGAGCTTGTTACCCACTCTCTGCTCAGGCTGACAGAGCAGTCCTTACAAATCTGGTATCGTCTCCGAATGTGGCCTCTCATACTGAAGAACTTGTATACCATCTCATCTCTGAGTTGTCCAAAAAAGCCTTATAAACAGTATGAGGGATGCTCTCACGTTTATCTGTCAGATAAAAAAAAAAAATTAACTATCTTAAAGATCTTTTATTATTATTTTTTTTTTAAGAAATGTCCCTCAGTTTGAAGTCATACCAAGAAGGAGACTTAACTGTGTTTAATCTTTAGGACAATTTATGTAGTGCTAATGTTATTATTCGTCTAAGAACTGCATTAGAATTGACTGCTTTCCTAATCCCTGTGAAATAAAATAATGGGATCCAGAATACTCAAATACTCAGTCTGTGTCATCCAAAGAGCCGCAAACGCCATAATCAGATCACACATACCAAGATTTTCAGAAGTATCTCGGTCTCACAGTTCCCAAATGTGCTGTTCTAAAAGCCTGAGGGTTGGGGTTTGGGTTTAATTTCTTGATAACGAGTGGCTTAATGTTTCCTGGGCATTGACCTTTCTGAAGTCTGCCCAAGACCACTCTGTTGCTTTTAAAAATCCTGGCTGTGTCTGTGTGTTTCAATACTGGCCTAAGTCCTGCAGAAAAGTCGAGTGTGAAATTCATTAGGCAACAGTCGTCTTCTAAGCATATCCTTTGAATTTCTTAAACCATTGGCGTGGCCCAGCCCCATGGATGTGAAAAATGTTCGGGCAAATGCACAATTGAATGGTAGAAACTCTTCGACTGAGAGTGTGAAGTTCGACTAGGGCTTTTGCCAGGGCATTACAGACACACTGTGACGTGTTCTTCCAGCTGGGTAGCCACAAGAAGTCAGGGGGATCTGTTTAACAGTTTAGTATTAAGCTAGTAGCATGTACTTGAGCAAGGCTGATCTTAATGTGCAGGTCATTAATGGCAAAGAAAGTGGGTGAAAACTGCCTAAACACCACTGGGACACCTATGGAGCATTCACTGTCAGATAGGTCCGTCTCTGAACCCAGGTAATCCTGTCGTGGTAGCGGAGTGAGGATATTTAGCTTTAGCATTCTGTGCCTTGAAGTAACTGAGGTAGTATTACAGGTGACCTGAAACGCTCATTTCAAAGCATGAACACGGTATCAGTCAGCCTGTAGCACAAGAAGTTATGGTGGGTATGTTTCCTCTCCATTGCTTTCCTCAGGGTGGGCGCATCACCATTCTCCTTTTTTTCGCTGGTCACTCCTGCTCTGAGTACAGTTCAGGTGTGCGTAGCAAAGCAGTGAGGTCTGCTCAGCGTAGTAGAGTGTGTGTTACTGCAGAGTGAAGCAGCACAAGTAAGGCTTCACGTCCGGCCTGACGAGGTGTTTTCCTCTTTGTAACTCTCCTTTGCCTTGTATTTTGCAGTATGCTCTAGAACGTCTGAAGGTGATGTGTGAGGATGCGCTGTGCAGTAACCTGTCTGTGGAAAATGCAGCCGAGATCCTCATTCTGGCTGACCTACATAGTGCCGACCAGCTGAAAACTCAAGCAGTGGATTTCATTAACTAGTGAGTTTACTTTTGTTCCAGGATGCAACAAATCTAGAGGGAACTGGTGTTTAATAGCAATCGGCTGCACAACGTGTGAACTGTCACACGCAGAGGAGATTCTCCTCTGGTATTTTTTTATTATTATTTAGTCCTCCCGTTGTGATCCTTCATTTATCTGGCATCGCAGGAGTGGCATTGCCCTAAGCGCAGATCAGTCTTGTCCTGCTGGGACTGTTCCGAGTGTAGGGCAGGACTGTGAGCTGTTCTGGCTTTCTCCCTAGAGATATTCTGCTGCTTTAGGTAGAGTATCAGGTAGTCCCTGATGTTGAGGGACTATTTGCAACTTGTAAAATAATAGACTTTTCAGTAGATGTAAAATGACTACCAACTGCTTTGATGCTTGGAAACATTTTTAATCCTACTGAGTTTTTCTCAGTACTGCCTGTATTGATTTAAAATACTTGGGTGCTGAGTAGTCAGAGTAGATAGGCACTGTGCCGCTGCTGCCCCCCGCCTGGGATCACGTATGTTTAAGCGTTTCACTGAAGGACTGTCCAGCACACAACTGTGCCAGCAGTGCCAAAGCTTGGAGTCTTTGCAGAAGATGCCTAACATCATCCCGAGTGATCCTAAAACAGTATGGTAAAAACGTCAGCTTTCTCGGGCACGTGGAAAGAATCTATTTAGTTAATCCTTTGCATCCCTAGGTGGTAACTTCAGATTTATTCTCTCTCCTTTCTAGTCATGCTTCTGACGTCATGGAGACATCAGGCTGGAAGTCCATGGTCGTATCGCATCCCCATTTGGTGGCTGAGGCGTATCGCTCTTTGGCCTCTGCACAGTGTCCGTTTCTGGGACCCCCCCGTAAGCGACTGAAGCAATCCTAAAGTCCCGTCTGTCACACCGCCCCATGTTTTTCTGGAAGCAGCATCACCTGTTGCTGCTTTGACCTTGACCACCAGGTAGACAGCGAAATCTGTGGAGCTTTTACTCTGTTGTTGGGGGGAAGAGACTGCTTCGTGACACCCAGACTTTTCAAAACAGCACCAAGTAACTTGGGGAGAGGGGGGAGGGTGGGCCTGGGGCTCTGGGGCTGTTCAACCTAACGAATCCCTGTCGCTGCATCGTCTGTGTGTTCCCTTCGACTTGGCTGAGTCAATTAAGTACAGGGTTCGGTTTAGGCACCGGCCCAAGTCGGAATAACCCAGCAGTGGTACTGGGGAAAACAACGTCTCTGCGTCTGGCAGCACAGAACAAATCGTCAGATGCCTGGAGCAAGAGGACATTTTAGCTTTGGAGAGTGTTGGAGGGTTAAAAAGAAGTTCCAGTGAGGTTCTGGAGAGGAAGTACCTGATGGGAGCTCCAGTAGTATTTATGTCAAAAAAGAGAATTAAGTCCTTCCAACTGAGCTAAAAACTGGACGTTTGTGTAACTCCTTATTGCCATCCAGCAACAAGAAGATCAGTTTCTCTGTTAGTAGCACTTGTATGTTAATTGCAAAAAAAAAAAAAAAAGAAAAAAGAAAAATAAAAAAAAAAAGACGACAAACCCCACCTTTTATAAAATGACAGGTTGAAGTGAGAGGGGACAGTGAAGGGCTGTGTGTTCTGGAGGGTGTGGATAGTCTGACAGCAGCCTTTGGCAAGTCCGTATTCGTTTTGAAAGGACTAGAAAATCCTTGATCTGGAGCCTGCTGTCTGACAAGAACAATGGTTACTGTTTTTAGATATTGTGGGAAGTGTTTTTGGCATTTTTCCCTGCTTTATTTCCCTCCTCCCCCTTTTTAAAAAAAAAAAAAAAAAAAGAAATTTTATTGTTCATGAACGCTGCGTCAAAAGTTCCTGTCCTGAGTTGCTGAATGATTCTTAACAACTGTTTGTACTTGACTTGCTGACTGTATAGGAGCCAGTCCTGTTC
Source organism: Psophia crepitans (assembly GCA_013399095.1). Taxonomy (NCBI): domain Eukaryota; kingdom Metazoa; phylum Chordata; class Aves; order Gruiformes; family Psophiidae; genus Psophia; species Psophia crepitans. The sequence continues at coordinate 67,965 of VWZZ01000891.1, read as the reverse complement.
CTTTCTATTAGTCAATTCTTACAGGGAAGAAGTTTCAAAATAGCTGGTAACTTTTTTTTTTCTTTTTGAAAATATAAATAATTACTATTTTGTACCGTGTGGTATCTGTTGTCTTTTTGTTTGTTTCTTTCTTTCATTTTTAAGACTGCCCAGTTTAAAACTGGCTCCCAAAAAGTTCCGTTTCAGTCTGCTGCCATGTGCTGACAGTGACATGCTGTTCCTGGAACTCAGGGGGGATTTGTTAAGGAATGTTGCATGCAAAATTGCAAAATTTCTCATTGCAGGTATTAGCTAAATACTAGAGAGCGTTGGTTTGAGTAGCAGCCGTGTGCAGCCGAGCCCTGGTCCTTCGCTGTACCTGTACCTGTTTAGCTGTGGGAAGGGAGACCGGTACACTAAGCCAGCTGGTTTATAACGTTGCGGTGCCAGGCAGGATGCCCGGGCAGGACAGAGCCATCCGTTTCTGTCGTCCTCAGCCCCAGCTCTCCGGGGAGGTGAGACTGAAATACGCAGTGTCAGGGCAGCGGCGAAGGGAGCTGGCCTTAAGGCGGTCAGGTGGGGCACGGAATGGATTACAGAGAATAACTCTGTTTTGTCTGGAAAATAGATGAGGTCTCTGTTGGCTCTGATTTTTCATTCTGTTATCATACTTTCTCTCACAGCCTCTTGTCCCTTGCGTGAAGGAGAATTCTGTTCGTACGCTCGTGTGTCTAATCTAGCTGCCGTCTATTTTTATCAAACGGTGACTCATGAGAGGGTCCCTGCCCCTTTTTATGTGTCCCCCCGAGGCTCTTGTCATAAACACACAACCGCCTGTGTAGGTAAAGCCTTCCTTTTACGTGGGTCACAAATTCCCACGTTGTATCTATTGCTCGAGCACCGCTAATTCCTTTTGTATTGGATTTAGTGTGCGTTGCCTTTTAGGTGAGCGTTTAGTCATAACAAAATTCTCCCTGCTACTCCGTCAGGAACTCAAACCCAGCATTTCTAGCTTAATTGCACGCAGACATGAAAGTTCATTGCCAGGTAATTGCAGAAGTTGTCTGCGTGGCACAGAGATGCCTAATTACGCTGCAGTAACCGCATTGTTTACTGGAATATTCACAGCCGAACGAGACCCTTTATCCTTGTCACGTTGGAGTGACCAACTGTTGGAGCAGCGTCCCTGGCTCAGCCGTGCAGAGCGAGGGGAACAGACATGCCGAGAAGAAAGGAAACGGCATTTCGCATCCCCTGGCCTCAGCCTTTTTTGGGGAGGTATTTGCAGGCAGGCGAGACAGATTTGGCAGGCTCCTTCCCCAGAGCGTGGGGAGATACCTGCAGGGAAATAATCTGGTCTGGGGCTTGGCTGTCCCCGCCCTCCGTGCGGAGCCAGGTGCGGGTGCAGAATAGACCGTGGTGGAAGGTCTGAAATGAGATCTGTGAAGGAGGCGACTTGTTCAGATTGTTCCAGTTGCAGGTGAATTAATGATTTGTCAACTTCATTTTTTTGTTGTTGTTGTTGTTTGTTTTTTATTGTAAATGATACAGCTGAAGCCATCTGGTTGTAACAACATCAGAGCTAGAGCATACTGTTCATAAACCTCCCACTGACATCCTCCCCTCCCCAGATCTGAAATGTAATTCAAGTTAACTCCCAATCTGTGGCATGTGTTGTTACTGCGGAGATGGCCATGCCAGTTGAACAGTTGGAGATTTGAATTCCACAAGGAGATGGCATATTTATCAAAACAGTATTTCAGAGAGACGTTTTTACTGGGTCTTCTGAACCGCGGTGCAGCTACCGCAGGTCCGGATTCAAAACTGAGGTTGGACCTTGCGCTTGTGCTTTTAATTCCTTCGCTTCCCCCTCCTCCAGGGTGTTTCAGAGACATTTCATCCCTGCGTGCAGGCTTTCATGTGCTTCCTTCTCCCTATTATCTCCTTGCTCCTGCTTCCTCTGCGTGCTTTTGTGCTGACCTGCGAGGGCTGCAGCCTTCATCTGGGTGCGGGGAGGAGAGGCGGGAAGGAGAAGCGCGTCGGCGCATCCCCTGACCTCCGGCAGCGGTGGCGGGTGTGGGCGCCCTGCACCCAGCAGCGCTCGGCTCTCTCTGAGGATCTTAACACCAAATATTTTTTTTCTGACCAAAAGATTTCTTTCTGGCTGCCCCTTGGGCTTTGTTATTACAGACTCCGATGCTATTGAGGTATTTTTCTTATTGTGTGAGTTTTTTTCCAGATGAAAGGAAACAGCTTGCCTGCTTGTGAGCAGAACAAACAGCGGAGTGGGGAGAGCTGCTGGGCTTTGAAACGCGCTGTGGCTTTGTTCTGGTTCTCAAACTGCTGTTAAGGACACGCTACCGGCTCCCCCCCAACACACACTTCCTTGAAGGAGCCAAAGATTTTTATTTAAAAAAAAAAAAAACAAACCCCAAACTTAATTTCAGGAGGGTTCTCGACTTCAGTGCGCTTTTTGCAAAAGGCTTTGCTAAAACAATTACCGTGGTCAGTCAGCTTAGGCCATGCAGTTTTTCTCTCTCCTGACTGCCGTTTGACTTGTGCTGCAGAATTACTTAACTCATTTATTTCTAATGACTTTTTTGGGTTAATCTAATATGAAGACATTTAATTATAGAGGGAGCTTTTTTTTTTCCTGACCTGCTGCCCACTTAGATCTTTGGCTGCGATTCCAGACACATGCCGCAGCAAATTTCGCCTTGGCAGTTCCAAGGTGTTTGTGTGTGTTTGTTACGTTTCAAGTTTAACTTTAAAACTGCTGGTGATGGTTCTGGTGGGTCCCCAGCAAGAGGGGGTGCAGCTCGAACTGCCCAGGGGGACAATGGGCAGAAGAAACTGGGAGGCAGCAGGGGAAAGGAAAAAAGATAAGACAGCCTGTGAAATAATTGAGGGAAATAAATTGCAGTGACCTGGAAGGCTTTTGGAAAATAGATACAATAAAAGGCTGAACCGCTCCTGCCTTATTTAACCCGGTTGAAATTTGCGGGTGAGGAAAATCAGCTGAGTTTCGGGTTAAGTTTGGGTTTGGATTTTGCATCTTGCTCCTACAGGGTATGTCAGACCTTGTCTCTAAGACTGGATTTTAAAATCACTTGAGGAAGTGTGTTAATTGATGGGGTAAATCGGGAAGGGATGGGGAAAGGATTGCTGTTACTCCATCACATTATGAAAAATCTCAGGCTGTGAGGTATGAAATGCAGGGCTTCTCTTGGAATAATTGAAAAGCATCAACAGCCAAAAAAAAGGTAGTTAATGGAGATGGTGGATGATAAACTGGATGGGAACCGGAGCACTTCCCCCAGCCCTCCAGAAGAGAAACGGTGGCCAGTGTTACACTGGAGTATTTTTCTCTAATCTGAATGCAGGGACATTCGTTTGAGCTCTGCCATCGGGAAGCCGAGCAGGGGTTGAAGAGAAAATCGTTGACTCTTGCCACTGGGGAGCAGTGTTGAGGACAAGAACTCTTCAGATGTTTGTACCGAGCTGCTAATGAACCTTCCGGAGCCTGGAGATAGCCAGGGGTTGCGCATTGAGGAGCAACGGGATGAAAACCCTTCTCAGACTCTCGTTCTGCTGCTTCTGGAAGGCTCCTGGCAGGCACGGGGGTTATCCCGGAGCCTTTCGAGTCGCTCACAACCCACTAGAGAAAGCACTTGGCCGAGCAGGGGTCTGGTTCCGACGCAGGGGGGTGGGCGTGCTGGTCCTCAGTATTGAACAGCTTCGCGTCCTCGCCTGGACGCCTGCAAACCCGCTCCTGGCCGCTGCGTCGTACGCTATAGCTGGGGTGGTTTTCGCTGCTTTTTTTTTCATCAGCGTGGTAAGATGAAGCAGTAGAAGTGTTAACTCATAAGATTGTTGCATCTCGTAGCTGGGGTGGGTCCTCTTTCCTGTTCACGCCTCCGTATTTCACTGTTACCGTCGGACTGCGAGGTTTTGGTTATTTCGCGTTAGGAGGAGAGTTCCGCGCCGTCGGCTCCGGTCGCTGCTGCATTGCAGTTTATCCGCGCTTCCTTTCTTTCCCACTAACTTTTTTTCACTCCTCTAGGCAGGTGGCGTTGGCAAAATTATTGCTTATTACTGAATTTTTGCCAAACAACAAAACACTCGACAAAAATAGCTGAACAGGATGTTGGGTTTTTAGTCTGCGGCCAGGTTAGAGCTCGCGGCCAGCTCCGGCGGTCGCTGGAGGCTCGGCAGGGGTTTCACCCCTCTCGCAGGGACAGCTGCCCGCTGCTCCCTGTGGCCAACGACGGGAGAGCTGGCGGGGGGGAAGCTTTCCGCAGCCTGCGTGCTGTGGGTTTGGGGAGATCGGCGTCTGTCCGTGCTGGACAGCGAGGAGACGGCAAACTCAGGCGAGAGAATTACCGTGCCTTGCTGTCCCGCTGTGCTTAATTGAAATATCGGTGTTCACCCAACAGCAGCCTCAAAGTGAGTCTGTCTTGAGAGAGAACAGAGTTAGAATAGAATATTTTTGGTCGGAAGGGGCCTACGGCGATGTGGTCCAGCTGCCCGCATCGCTGCAGCCGAGGTGGGAGCATTTCGTCGCGTGCTGCCGGGAAACGGGCTCCCGTGCTGTGCGTGCCCCGTGCGATGCGCTGCGGAGGGGCCGGCTGTCGCTCTAGCGCTCGCTGCAAAACCTTGAGACCTAAATGAGCAGGAGGTGCTCTGGTGGGTGGTGGTCGTTTCCCTCTCTAGAGGATGGGAAATTAAAATGCCGTTTCTTTGCTCTGCTCTGCCCGGTGTGATGTCACTGCCTAACCCAGGCTCTCCTGAATTTAAAAGATAAAAAAGAAACAATCAAAAATAACCCACCTTGCAGATTTGATTTCTGATGTGATGTGCCAGATGGTAAAACCTGAATTAGGCAGCAGCATTGCTGAGCCGCAGCCTGTAAACAAAACTGAACTGCGAAACATTCTTTAATGAGCTGGATTTATTTCTAGGTGCTGAAGCCTCAAAGGGCGAGGGAAGAGAGAGGCTCTTCACACACGGTAAACGTTTAAATAAGCCTTTTCCTTCCTTTCAGCACCGCAGCAATAACTCCATCCCATTCCAGGGCTGCTGGGACTTCTAAAACACGCAATTCTGCGAGGTTCTAATTATTGTGGGTGCTTTGGCGTGGCGTGGAGCTGGGCTGCAGGACGTAAGTGGGGTTTTTGTTATACTGATGAGTGGTTTGCTTTCAAAATCTTGTCTGTATATTCTTTGTTGGCATGGTTCCCCAAAATTAAACCTAACAAATGCCTTTTACCTCACGCCCGTGAACCCCGGCTGCGGTGGTGCAGAGGGATGGGTAGGTGCGGGCAGGGATTGGCGGCGGCGGTTCAGCAGCAGCTGACGGGCAGCGTCGTGGAGGTGAAACGCTGTGGATTGAAGAGCCGGTGCTGTTCGGGCCGGTGGCTCCGTTTCTGTTCCCCCACACCCCCCCAGCGCTGGCACCTCGTGCCGCTCGGCGCCGTGCTCCTTGCCTGCAGCACGTGGAGAGGAACTTGTTGGGGGTTTGATGTAAGCAGGCTTCTCCTGCTGGTGAACAGCCACTGGATGTTTAGAGTCTGTGTTATTACTTCCCCCTAGTGTGTTAAACCTCTGGCTGTGGGTCGGCGCTGTACAAGAAGCGTGTGGGTGTACAACTCTGTAAAATGGGAATGCAAGGAGGGGAGGGTAGGCTTCAGGAGCGGTGGGAGAGCTTAACGTGTCGGGAAATAGGTAGGCTGTGTTTGAGTGGCGATAATGCACGGAATGATACTTTATTTTTCAGAGTTTTTAGTTGTTTTAAAAAAATAACAACAAACCAGCCCAGAACTTCAAACCTTTGCCATCTTTTGGCTCTCAGTGTCTTACCAGGAATGCCTTTCTTTGGTAGACAGGGGGTCTCAAGGCACAGCCAGTTTTGACGCTCACAGGTCCCACCGTCGGCAGTCTCGGCAGAAAGCCGTGCCGAGGCCGGGGCTTCGTGTTCCTTCCTCAGTTGTTCACATGGGAGATGTGGGGACGCCTGCATTGCCGCTCCCTCGGCTCATGCTGTTCTTGGCGATGGATGTGTGGCTAGAGAGCTGCCAAGAAAAAAATTGGGCCAGTACCTTGTTTTCAAAGGTTTATTGGATGTTGCAAGCATGCTGTAATGCCACATCGTGTGGTCAAAGAGTTTGGAGCCATTTGTCAGCTCAGCTTCCACCTGTTTTCCAAGCTTCGTTCCCAAAATAGAAATAAAAAGTCAGGAGAATGCCAAGCCCACCCTTTGGCTCATAAAAACGTAAATGGGAAGTTGTGTCTTCTGAGCCCTGCTTACGCTTTTCTGGTGCTTTGGGGATGGCACAACCCTCTTCCACCCAGATGAAGAGGGATGTTTTTCCAAACTTCAGTTCCGTCCCCGGGCACAAACAACCCTGTGTAATAGGAACAGACCTCAAAATGAGGAGTTGTCACAAAACAGGAGCTGCGGGGAGATTTCTCCCGTCAGCAGCTGTTAACCCCCAGTTTGGCCTTGTTTCAGAACCGCTGGAGAGCCTCTGTGTTACGGACCCCAACTGCCAGTTGTTTCTGTGGGGCTTTTCTTAGAGAGTAATTTTTGAAGAGACCAGAAGAAGTAATCTGGCACATCCTTGTGTCCCAAGACAGGATTCCTTTTACACTGGGCTCAGACCTCTTTACTGGCATTAACTGGCAGGTTCTAACCTGTAAATAATAGGTGGGTCTTCTTCAGGTTACTGGCTGTAGCTCGAGGTGTTGGGAGGATGTGGGTTTACATACAGGCGTCCTGTTTTCCAACCGGCTTGCTTGGGTGTGTTGCCACTTCAGGCAAAATTTCTGAAACTGTAGATAAAATTCAGCCACCTTTAGGGGGGAGGAAGAGGAGTGGTAGAAAGAAACCACCAAACAGCACTTACTGCTTATCGTTGATAAGTCTGTGATACGATTGATAACTGCTCAGAAACCCTTTCACTTGTGTCCATTTTTTTTTGAAGTCCTACTATAATAGGTAATTAAAGTATACTAATTGAATTAAGATCCCATCTGTCTGAGTTCAGCAAGCCAACAAGTCCCTTAATTAAGATACCGTGTTTGCTGTAACAGAGGCCGCAAACACAGAGCTGGCCACCGACGGTGTAAGCAAATATCTGTCTTCCCGTGACGAAGTGCCGGAGCATCCAGCGGGCTGAGGAGAGCAAAATAAAACCCGCAAGGTGAGCGGCACTTGCTCATGGGCAAGAGTAGTTTAGGCTCCTCTGATAGCTGAGAAAAACGGGAATTTGAGTTGGGTGCGAACATCCGTAAGCGCTCGGAGGTGGGCGGCGGCAGTAGTAACTGCAAGACTCTGTGCTGGGTATCTCGGCATCCGGTCGCCCGCTCGGGGACGGTGTCTGGTGCTGGGGGCCAGAAGAGAGAACGTAGCAGGTTAAAATCAGGGCCGTCAGGCTGCCGTTTCACAAGGCTCATAAAGCACCAGCGTATCCTCAGACGGGTTTGCAGTAGGCTCCTGGGCTGCTCCACCGTGGGCTGTCTTCGCTTCTTTATTTAACTGTTGGTCCCATGTGCGTGCGTAGAGTCCGCTGAGGAATCTCCTTCCAGATGCCGTCTGTTCACTGGTTTTGTTGTTGGAGTTGTAGTTTCCTGAACTAGACATAAAATTTAAGAGCCCCTGTGAGGAAGGATTTCCCTCCAGTTTGGGCAGGCTCTGAACAGAACCCTTCCCAGGAGATGGTTTCAGCCAAGGAACCTGCTGGAATTCTCATTTAGTTTATAATTATCTTTCTACACTCTCTCCAGTAGCTTCAGTCTCATGAAGCTGCGTTAGGACGCTTTAACATTCCGGAGGGAAAATGTGCACATGAACGTCGGTGCCTCCCTGCCGTCCGAGTCCGTGTCAGCAGAGTGTGAAAGCGGGTGCCTGGTGCCTGGAGTTTGGATTGAGACGTGGCACGGAGGCGGTGAGAGGAGGTGGGTGACGGAGCCAGCGGCATCCCCCCCCCGCAGCGACGTGCTCCTGGGCGTTTCTCCTTTTCCCTCAGTTCTGGAGCAAGAAAACTGGATTTTTTCCCTGCTCGTAAAGGAATTTTCCTTGATGGAGGGACTGGGAGGTGGCGTAGGAGGTAGTGTCTGTCCCTCTTGAGTGCATGGGAGCTCTCAGGAGGAGTGCACGCTGTTGGGGACCACCCCACCGTCTTCCCAGCGCACCGGGGGGGTCGGGGCAGGCGTGAGGCTGTGAGTCTTGCAGGAGGGTTAGCAGAAGTGGGGGGAGCAGGAGAGCCGCCCGTCCGGGATGGAGTCCTACAGACGTGTGCCCAAGATGCAGGCGCGCGTCCTTGGCGGCGCGATGCTTTGAGGAGACGGCAGAAGATAATTTTTTCTCCCCTTATGGGAAAATTTCCCAGTGAGGAGGCTGGATGAAAGCAGACGCTTCTTGATGCGGATTGAAAGCAGAGAGACATCTGCCACAGATCAGAAAAGCCTGGCAGGTAGAAAACACACAGGCCCTCCCTTCTCCCTGCCTTCATCCTGTACGCGGCACATCTCTATTCCCCGTGTGTCGCAGCCACCGCGCTGGCACGGGCTCCGCGCCGCTCGGCGAAGAGCAGCAGCACCAGGAACCAGAGCTCTGCTGTCCCAGAGCGCCGCGGCGGGGAGGCGCACGACCTCCCCTCCCTCGGTCCCAGCCGGTTTGTACCTTCCCCAAAAAATACCGCACAAAGCTCCAGGAGCCGGGAGGATTCTGCAGCTCGAGAGCACACGAGTAAAAACTGAATTATTTAGCATATTTTTTAGTGCAAGCAGGTGTGGGGTTTGAAGCGGTTTGAGTTGGGAATTCTCTGCAGAGGAGTTAGGGTCTGGAGGGATTTGAAAGAGCTGGACAAGATTTCCATTCCTGTCCTCCTCTTGCTGCCTCTTGACAGCCTTGCCTCTTTTTTTTTTTTTTTTTTTTTTTTTTTTTTTTTTTTTTTTTTTTAGGTCTGAATTCTCATTCTCTGTCTTGGGTTTTTCACCCCCCTTAACTTCCCCCTCTCCCTTTATTTCGCCGCTTCACCTGCTGAAGCGCCTGTGGATGCTGCTGTAACAATCTATTGAGCGCTGACAGCGCGCCTGACGCCGCGTACCGGCGTACGAGGCGATGTGGCCCCTCGTCCCGGGGGACCTGGCAGTCTCCTGCAGACACTGACAGCGCAGTTCAGACCGTCGCGAGCAACCAGATGCCAGTTCAGCTGGAAACGGAGCCGCCGAGGCTCGCCGAAAGGCTTGGCAGGAGGCGAGGGCTGGCTTTGGAGGCGGTTTTGTTGGGGGCTGCGGGGGGTTGCTTTGTGCCTGTGTGGGTTTCGGTGCGTTTGTTCAGGTCTTTTCATTTTATTTGATTTATTTTAGAGAGCAGAGGGTGGTTTGCAGAGCTGTGTGAGCACTGAAGCAACATGCTGTTTGTCCTGAAGGGAGAGGACAGGGACGGACGCGCAGAGGTGGCTTGGGCAGCTCCACTGTGAACCACGTCCGAGTGGATTTGGAGCAACGCTCCCCTAACATCCCCTCCTTCCCCCATCCCTCTTGGTCAGGCGTTTGGGACCGTCTGTGTGTGTGTGTGTGAGCATCAGACACTGTTCTCCTCCACGATCTGCTCAGCTCCATCTCGCCCAGATTTTTCCTCCAGCCGCTGGTGCTGGTCAGTCCCTGACTCCGCTGGTGGGGAGGGCTCCTGCTCGGGGCCGTGGCACCAACCGCCCGGCTCTGCCTGTCCCCGGGGCACGGGGAAGGGCTGCTCGGGCACCAAACCCTAATTCAGCGCTGCTCTTGTGCACACACGGCGCCGAGAGCTGTGATCGCAGCCACCCTCGCACCCCAACGCTCTTGAATAATTCTGTGCAACCCAAGGAAGTCTGAATTGTCCTTATGGTGCTTAAATGGGTATATTTCTATTTTTAACCAAAAAAACCCCCACGCTATTCTTGTACTGAGCTCCTCTTGTCTCTTTGTTTGCAATCTAACAAGACACAAGAGGAAACCCTCGCCGTGATCCGGCTGGGAGCAGATACGCTCCAGCGCAGCAAACAGCAACCCGCCCGTGAGTGGTGACCTTAGGGGGCTGGGGGAGAAGGGGTTACTGCATCACATCTCCCTCCTGCCGTCTGGGCACGAGCCTTTGGGAAACAAGACATTTGGGTAGCAGATGGGTGCTCTGGTAGGTCTGGAAACCTCTCAGGCAAAAGTAAATCCTTCCTTCCCACCAGGAGGTTCAGGCCTCATCCTGCAGAACAGTGTGTACGAGCCGAGCTCCCCTAAGGGAGCAGATTGCCCTATTCCTCCGGCGCTTGGCTGCGTGCCGTCCTGCCGCCGGCGCGCTGAACAGCAGAGCAGCCCGCTTGCTTAACCCTCGAGCCCCGTCCCTGCAGCCGAAGCGGTGTTTGATGCTCTCAGGTAGGTGAGGGTGCGAGGGGGGGATGCCAAGGGGTGCTTTTCCCACCCTCCCCCCTTGGCAGCTCCTTCTCGGGCAGGAAAAAGCCGCCGACGGGGCGAGCGGTTGTTGTCGTGATGTGGCATTGCACGTTGCAGCTTGTTTCTGGGAGAGCAGTGCACTCTGCCATTAATTGGAGGGAAAACAATCAGAGACCTGCTGCTTTTGGAGTTTGTTGAAAGCGCAGGAAGACGGGGAAATGTTGGTGTTTATGGAACGGCAGCTGGTGCTAAGCTCTGGCAGGGGAGCGGGAGGAGGAGGAGGGAAGCGGTTGTATTTGGGTTCTGGGTCTAATTGGCAAAACTGTAATAATTCTTAGATCAAATACATGATGCATTCAGCCCACTTGCATTTTTAGTCTACTGCGTGTAATAACAAGTCACAACACTGGGGATTTCATGAATAATCATTTCTGCTTGCCTCCCCTTTCAGTGGAGGATTTCCAGAGTGCTTCACCACCGTGCAGTCTCACTCCATCCCCAGACGGCAAATGAATATTATCTTTATAAAGAGAGATAAGGCAGACTAGACAAAGGCCTGGAATAACTTGGTTAAGTTTATCAGAAAAAGCCAATAGCACAATCAGGATTTATGCCCAGGAATTAAGATTCTCGAACCGCGAGATGTCTGTCCTTAGCACAGCTTGCGCTGGCGCTGCGGAACGTGGTCTGCGGAGAGGAGAAAGGCTTCCCTTTGCAAAGGCAGGATGACACGGAGCAGCAGTGAAGAGCCTTCAAGAAGACTCGAAAGGTGCATCGGCTCCGCGGGGGCTGTGGGCTGGAGCGGTCCCCGGGCACCCTCGCTGCCCCGGCTCTGCCGCTTGACCCGTCCTGAGGTCTCAGGCGAGCACCGTCGCTCTGCGTTCAGTGTGACGCTGGCCTGGCACCAGCCATAGCGACAAAATTGGATCCAAAGTTGCTTTTATGCACCCGGAAGAGCAGGAGAACCAGCAGCATTAATGCATGCAGGAGCTACCTGCGGCCACTGAAACGGGGGATGCAAGCGTGCAGCCCTGGCTGACTCACCAGAGCGCATCAAAGTCTCGTAGTCTCCATAAAGACGCGGCGTCGCACACGCGCAGCCCTCGCCCGCCTGAGCTAAAGCTTGGCCAAAGCCGAGATAAAGCTCTGTTGGCCATCTGAATGTTTGGGCATGGGACTGTAAAACGTGTTTTGTTTGTGTTGTGAAAGCACGTGGGTCGGGAGTCCCTCAGCCTCGGCCGCTGGGTGGGAACGAAAGGGCCAGGCTTGGCCCGGCGCGGGATGTGACGGGAGCTGCGGTGTCGCTGACAACCAGGGAGCCGTGCTGGAGACTTGGGGTGGGGGTGGGGGGCCAGAAAAATACCAGGAGCAACAGAAATATCAATGCTTTGAGCTTCCAGTGCCCTCCAAGCAAGACCTTACCCACCCACCCAGCTCAGGAACTTCAGCATCGCCAGCCTAAAAACCTGATGGAAGAGAATCTGAGACAGACCGTGACGTGAGCTTGGTGCAAATATGGTGACATCTGACGCACACGGGGGGTTCTGTTAGTGGTGTGACATCTGAGCCTCTAGAAATCCCGTTTTCTTGGGGTTTTTTGTGATTAAGCCAATTGTCTGTTTTTCTGGAAGCTGAAGTTCTTGAGTAACCGAGTGACTGTGATAGCCGCCGTGCTGGGAACTCCTCCAGATGTTGCCAAATTCTGGTGAAAACCTCAAAGCTTGGCAACCCTGCGGTGTTCGTGCCTTTAAAGGCATTTTCACATCAAGCAGAACTCCTGGGACCATAACCTTTTGTTGCTCATTAGTTCGTCTGGAGGCTTTTTGTGAACAAACTTCCTTCTTTTTGAGATCTTGATGTCTGGCTGAAACCTGCTAAAAATGTTTGTGTTTGGAAAAAACCTGCCTGACCCCGAGCTGAGGAAAATTGATGCCTTGGAGCTGTCGTGGCGCTGAGAAGGATCCGGTTGTGCTATCCTTGCATGAAACTGTACCGTCCTGTGAGATTCGTCCTTTCCGAAATGCCGGCGCAGTGCCTTAGCACGTGGTGGAGGTGACAGCTGGCCGTGACGCCCGTCTGGATCTGAGGCCACTGCTGGGCTTTTTGGGGTGAGGTAAATGGAAACGGTGGAAAGACAAAGTCCGATTGATGGGAAGATTACAAAGGGAGAGGAGGTCCCAGGAACCTACAGAGAGGTGGGTTTAGGCTGAATTGAGGTTGATTAATCCTAATTATTTTTTACGATATAGGGCAAAATGAGTAAAGGAGCACTTGGACCGTGCAGGGCTGAGAAAATGATCGTAATGGGAGAATTACTCAAACGTTCTTCAGCGTTTTAGGGAATCATAGAATCATTTAGATTGGAAAAGACCTTTAGGATCATCGAGTCCATCCATAAACCTTACGCTGCCAAGGCCACCGCTAAACCAGAAGCCTCATCACTTTGGTCCCTAAAACCGGAGGAGACAGAAGTGATGGGAGCCACCACACTGGGATGGAGAGTGGGGCCGGGCCACGTTGGGCTGGCTGTATTCCTCCAGCGGCTCCTGATTATTATTTTTTTTCCTGACTTACCTGATCCCGGTGCTGGGGAGCCCGGATCTGGTCCCCACCAGCTCTAATGAGTGCAATTAGTGGCTGGGGGCTGCTGATTGTCTTTGGTGGGAGGGTGGAGCAGGCTGTTCTGGGAAGCCAGTTAGCTCGGCTGGGAGAGTCATGAAATTTAAATTAGGACGATTTTGTGGGGAAGAGGAAAAAGTATTAACAAACTAAAGAGAGCTAATTACTGGAGATGGAGAACATTCACTGTGCAGTTGTAGATGACAGCGGTAAGTAGTTCCCATCAGGGCTTTTCCTGCTTTGGAGACAAAGGGATCGGCCGTCCGCTGAGTTAGGGAAGATGATGAGGGGCTGCACGTCATTAATGGAGAGAGGCTCTAATTGCAAAACTGCCGGCGAGCACTTCTGTGGCCCTTCGCTGAGCCCTGGTGTCACCGAGGGGGTTTGAAGCCTGCTTCCCACAGTCATTACACGCTGCTTCGTTTGTAGTGAAGTTTGCAACTTACGGAACTTCATTTGGATAAATTTTAGCTCCCCCCACCCCCAAGCCCATTTACTAATGGGGAAAGAGATGGACCCCGGGTTCCCTGCGCAGTACTGCAGCGGGGGCAGGGGTTCAACTCCTGCGCTGGAGCCGCAGACACAGCTCCGCGGCCGGCCCCCGCTGTGCAGCGCAGCGCGAGCAGCACCCCGCAAAGCGCATTTCATCAGCTGCAGGCGAATGCGTCCGAGTACACCTCGCGTTAGTCTCTGCGGAGGGGCATGTTACCGGATGAGTTGGTGTGAAGGCTCTCGCTCGCGTCTCGTTGTAGCGGGGGTTAAGAGCAGGTGGATTTGGGGAGGGGGGGGGATTTTTATTTTTTTCCTCTTGTCTTGTTTGCCCTCCAGCCCAGCGAAATCCTTTTCTGAGCACGGGGTGTGACTCCGCTAGCAGGAATCCTCTTCTCCCAAGCCCGAATAATGGCCCGTCCCGGTCTCCTAGTAACTGTGGCTGCCACATCACTTTTGACAGTGGTGCATCCTTTGTAGCCCGGCTCTCTGCTCCCGCTGTCTGCTCTGTTTCTTCAAATGGCAATTGTCTGAAAATTCTCCAAACGAGCAACTTTTGTGCGCGGTGGTTTTGTTTGGTTCGCCTGTGCTGGCAGAAGGGGGTTCAGCGTGTCTCTGTGTGTTCCTTTCTGAGAGCAAGCCTGCACCCTTGGGGAAGGTGCTTTTGTGAGATGGCTCCTGGTAGGGTTCCCCCCCACCCCCAGCACCAAATATTGCTGCTGTTATTTTCTGAACCTGCGCTCTCAAAGCGTTTTAAACTTTCTGTTCTCGGAGTAAAAGTCTTCTCATTGATTGTCGCACTAAAAGGCTTTTCTTTGCTCGATGCGTTTTAGAACTGGCCTCTGGATGTAAAAGTGCATGTAATGAAACTTCGCCCGCAGCCAGCAAACCTCCCTCCAAGCTGCGGAGAAGGAATTGGACTTGTGAAGGCTGAAGCATAAAACCTGCTCTGGTGGCAATACCTGCCTCGGCGTTCTGCTGGGGTTTTGTTGGCGTGGGGGGAGTTTTGGAGCTGCCTTGGTGCTCTGGATATGGGGAATTTGGGGGCAAAATGAAGGGCTGGAGGGGGAGCAAGCGGCTTTTGGGTCTTCTGTCTTGGAGGGAATGTGTCTGCGTAAGTGGGAGGCTGAAGTTGGATGTGTGGGGAAGGGGGGGAGGTTGGCGATACCCATCAGGGTGAGCCCGTGCACGAGCGATAGCAACCAAGCGTCCCGGCAGACCCCCAGGCTGGACCCGCCACCCCGTTACTAGACAGGGCGAGTTCTGGTGCATCTGAAGGGAGCCGGGTGTGGGCACAGGGCCAGGCGATGCCCTCTGCCTCCTTTACAACCCACCAGGTAATTTTCCTCCTCCCCCGAGGAGGCTGAGGTTGCTCTCAGTAAAAACACTTGACCTGCCTCGGTGCCACCGTGAAAACTTTATTCTCTCTCCCAAGCACAGCAGGGTTGGTTGGTTTGGTTTGTGGTGGGGTTTTTTTATTTCCCTTCAAAGTAAATTAAATGCTCCGGTCAGAGCTCCGCTTCACACGCACGTTCGCACGCGGGCGCGCACCTTCGCACCCAGCTCGGAGCTGAATGTGGCTGGGCCGGGGGGGAGCCGGAGCCGGCAGCGATACGGAGCAGGGGTGAGATGGAGGGGAAGCGCCTGAATCACAGCGTGTCAGGGGAAACACATGAATCATATATTGTGTCAGCAGATTTGACAGATTCCACCAGGATTTCTCTGCCTGCGGGTCGCCCTGTGCCGCGGTGCCTGGTGTGAGCCGTGGTGGTGGGGTGGCACCCCGGGAAGGTCCCTCCGTGCTCTCCCCCCATCCCAGCCCCCCATTTCCATCCCGGCAGGGGGGGAAAACCCAGCTCCAGCTCTCACCGCTGCAGAACTTGGAGGTGGGGGAGATGATGTGGCTGCCCATGGACGTCTTACAGCCATGGGGGGCATCAGGTGTCTTTCTCCCCGCTGAGGTCTTCCCCTGGCTCCAGGCTGTGTAAGCCTGCTGCTGGAACCCTCGGTGCCTGGTCACCAACCGCTTAGGACCGTGGAACCTAGATCCAGGCAGATCCATTATTGCACTGAGAAACACAAGTCCTGATTGGGGTTTACATCCTATTTTCCTTATCCCGGATTCAGACCCTGCCTTCACGTACCACGGATCCGGGCCAGGTTTCGCTACGCCCGTACCCCATAGCCTAAAATTCCCCCTCTTAACATTGGAGCTTTTGGGGAGAATGGGAAACCTTCCTCTTCCCTCCTTGCTTCTGCTTTCTAGGGACCGCTGCGCTCCCACCCCCACTTACAAAACCATCCCCATCCCTCCCCCCGCCCCCCCAGCACCCGCTCGTCACCGGGGCATCCTGAGACGGGCAGAGCGCGTCATCCCGAGGGGTAGTAGGGCACGTCGCTGTGATAGTTGTAGTCGGGACACACTTTCTGCACCAGCCTGTAGTCTATGCTGTAGAAGGTGATGTAGATGCAGATGACTTTGAAGGGCTTCGAGCAGACCCAGGAGACGTGACTTTGAGTGTGCTCGTGGTAGCAGGTCTTAGATGGGTCGTAAGTGCAGAGCGTGGTCTTCTTGGCACGATCCACTTTCTCGTACTCCACGCGGCAGTTGAAGATTTTGGATTCTTTGGCCTCGATGAAGATCTGTTGCTCCAGGTCAAACTCCACTGCCTTGGTGGGGGGCACGAGGCTGACGGAGATGTTTCCTTGCCCGGTAGAGTTGTGTCGGAAGAAGACATTGACTGTGCCGTTGCCATGATCAACCACCTTTCCGGTGATCAAGAGGTTCAACTTCACTGTCTTGATATTGGAATAGAAATCTCCCCAGCCAAATATTTTTTTGAGCTTGCCTGATGCTGGCCCCAAGTCCCTCTGTCCTCTGGGGTGCGGAGCGTGGTCCCGCTCAGACAGGTTATCCAGGATATCCCACAACTCCCAGGAGCTGCTCACCAGCTCCGGGAGGGTCATGTTCTGCAGTAAGGTTGGAGTTAACAGAGGCTTTGGAGAGAGCAGCCCTCTCCTCTTCTGCACTTGAGCTCTTTCCTGGGACTTGGCTTCAGGCTGGTCTGCACCTTTCCCTGGTTCTTCTTGGCCACAGATCACCTGAACATAGTGATGGTGGAGAGTGAGAGGTGGGTGCCTGCCTCCCCCCTTGTCCAGTCCTGCTCTCCAGAGTCACCCCACTTCTCCAGACACGACCCAGCCATCCTCTTTCCCATCCTTACTTTCTTTAATTCCCTTTTCTTTCGCCTTTCCTCTCTACTTCTCTCTGCAGTCCTCATTTCCCTTCTGGTAGCGGTTTTTCCCCTGCTCTCATTCTCCTCTCGTGGTTGCTCGGGGAATGGGTGAAGGGAGCTGGGACGGGTGCGTTTTGGTCGCTGATGGTGCAGCGGCACCTTTCTCAGGGCAGAGCACTTGCACCCGGGGGATCTCTCGGGGAGAGGGTGCTGTGGGGGAGGATGCACGCCTGCGGTGAGGGTGCCCCACTTGTGCCCTGCGCACCGGCTTTGCTGCTGACAGCCCGTCCCGTGGGACCTGTCTTCTGACCTCCACACTGCGCCGTGGTCTGGTGGAGGGACGGAGCTGGGAGTAGCGGGGCAGCGTGAGGGACAGCAAAGTGCAGAGGTGAGTCCTCAGCCCGGGGAGATGCCCTTCGCCTCTGACAGCCGTGCACGGGCTCCTCCGCAAACTCTCCTCCTGCCAGCGTGGGGGCTCTGCCTGCCACCACCAGGGACCCCAAAACAAGCACAGGCAGCGGCTGAGGAGCTGCTGAGGTGGGGGCTGCCTTGCACCCAGCGGGTACCCAGCGGGCTGGGAGGGTGCCCGGGCGGGAGGCGGGTGCTGCATCCCCATCGCCCTCGGTGCTGGGCTGCTGAGCGAGCGCCTGCCCTGATCCCAGGGGTGCGAAGGTCTCCCCTGGCCGAGAAGGCAGCGGGGAAGCGGAGGTCGGCCTGCGGGGCTGTGCCAGAGCTCTGCCCGGGCTGGGGGGCGGGTGAGCTGCCCCCAGCAGCTCTGCCAGGGCTGCTCAGCCGGGGGGGGGCTGCAGGTTTTGAGGGGGATCAGGAGGTACCTTGGCCACCAGCCCTGCCTGCTGCCCACCCTGCCTGCTGCAAAATAACAGAAGTTTGGAGACGCTGGTTTTTTCAGGGGAGGGGGGGATGGACAAATTGATTCGGGAAATGTT
>VWZZ01000891.1:14382-35619 GCA_013399095.1 Psophia crepitans | reverse complement strand
GGGGGGGGAAGGCTTCAATACCAGCTTAAAGCCAGTGAGCGCGTGTGTTTCCCCGTGCAAGGGCAACGGGCCCCCGGCTCAAGCCCCCTTCAAAGGGCTTTAAGCCTGGTGTGGGTGAGCAGAGCTGCCTGGGGGCTTCATCGCCCCATTGGAGACGCTGCAGGGGGAGCAGCAGAGCACCCCTGGGTGCACGTGGCTCCTTCCCCACCGTCCCCGGGGATTGCAGCGTCCCCACGGGTGGGCTAATGCCTCCGCTCCCCTCCCGGGCAAGGGGGCTGGTGCTGGGGGGAGACAAAGAGCCTTTTGAAGCTTTTGGAGATGTGAGTCAAGGGCTGGCTGTGCCCCTGCGCCGAGGGGCGAGGGCCGGGGGGAGCTGTCCATCTCAATTGATGGCTTTATCCTTTATTTTCTGTCTTTGCTCAGTCCGGAGCTCCTCAGCAGGAAGCGAAGCCAGATGTCTGGTGCCTTGGCTGGCCAAGGGCTGCCACCTCTCCTCGCTCGGGATCGTGCCCACTGCGGGCAGCTCCCCCAGACCCCCATGTGCCCCCGTGTGTGGTGTGGGGCTTGGTGGGTGTCTGGCCTCGGCTGTGGGGTCTTGTGTGGCTCGTCCCTGTGTGCGTCTGGCTGAAGCCGGGGTTTTCAGCCTCCCTTGGCCGGAGGAAGGCGAGCGGGTCGCCTCTCGTGACCTTCTTGCCGAGCCAAATATCAGGGTTTGGCTCCTGCTGCGGCTGAGCACATGCAGCCATCTCCTTCCCGGCCAAAAAGGCCTTTCTGGGAATGAGGGGGAGAGAGAGGTGCTTTCCACTCTTCCTTCCCCCAGAGCATTTGGGAATAGGTGGGTCTGGAAATACCCCCCACCGCGAGTGCCCCCTCATTGCCCGCGTGGGTGCAGCGGGGTGATGCCGGCCGTGGGGGACGGATCCCTCCCCCTGCTTGCAGCTTCGTGGACCACCCTCAGGGAGCGGGGAGTTTGGGAGAAGGAGGGTTTTCAGAGTGGGATCGCTTGGTGTTTGCAGGGTCAAATATGCCACCCCGGGATAACGGGCGGGAGGTTCCTCTTGATGCGATTTTACAAGAAAAGTGTCCAGGGAGAGCCGTGCCTTTTTGCTGAATGATTCCTGATGGGAGCTGAGCGTTTGCCAGGAAAAGGGTGGATGGAGAGCGCGCTCGTCCCCTGAGCGGCTGGTTCCTGGCAGCGACCGCTTCAGTCCCATGGCCCATCAGGAGCGATAGGAGAGAGCGAAGGTGAGCACCACGCCTGCACCCCGGGGGCCGGCGCTGACCTGCAGTGGGGACCTGGGGACAAAACCCAGCGAGATGGGAGGGGTAGGAGGGACCTCAGTTCGGGAGCGGAGGAAGGAGTGGGGTCCTGCTCCGGTCCCACTGAAGCAGCACGTGTTGCAGGAGCTCTCCGGTGAGCTGGGCTGGCGTTTGGCCACCGTGCCCGGGTGGCTGCGGCTGCTCCCGGCCAGATGTTCTGTAATTTCAGGCCATTCAGTTCCCAGCATCTGCTCCTGCCATCAGCCTGGCCACCAAGCCTCGCTCTCCGCGGGCGGCAGATTCCCCCCCTGCCTTCGCTGAGGGGGCCAAGAATAATACGTGCCGGCGGTGAGACGCCCGGGTCTCCTCTGAAGCCCCCAAGCCTCCTGACTCGTGATGGGCTGTGGGAAGGTGGGAGCCTCAACGCCTTCAGGAGGTCAGGACCAGGAGGGAGAAGCAAATACCAGGGCTGGGGAAGGCACGAAGCAGGCAGGGCTGCTGGAAAGATGCAGCAAGCGGGTAGGGAGTAGCCAAGGGTATTTATAGAATTCCCATCCCTACGTGTTCAGCATCCCGCCCGCACAGGCAGAACGTCCCCAGCCAGGGACCTGGGGCACGGCGAGGTTAAACGCCAAGGGTCTGTGCCTCTTGGTCTGCAAGAACGTTGGTGTCAAAAGCAGGATCTGCCATGCCAGGCTAGGGAAAATGGTCTTACAAAAATAAATAGTGTGGGTCACATGAGTTACTGGCTTTTTCTGGAGGAACCGAGTGTTTACATGAGTGCTGGAAGGCTTGGCTGTGCTTCACGCTCTCAGAAAGGGTCCTGGAGGAGAGGCTGAGGCTGAACTCGAGTTAATTAAGAGTCGGCTGTCATCTGGGAGGCCTGGCTCTGCCCTTGGCTGCGGGGCTGCGATGTTTCCCTGTGATACACACGGGGCCGGCCGCTGATGGAGAGCAGGCTCGGGACAAGACGGGCTGTGGGGCTGCTCGGCCGATGACTTTGCCCTGTGGATCGGGTGTCTCCAGGGGCTCGTTGCTCCCAGACGCCCCGCGAACGCTACTGGCGGTGGGGGCCGGCAGGAAGCCGTGCCCAGACACTGGCCGGGCATCGCGAGGGATGCCTGGAGGTCCCGGCGCTGGGTGGTCCTTGCCCAAAGCTGGGGTGGCTGGTGGGGTGACCTCAGCCCCCAGCAGACTGCAGCAGCGGTGGCCGGGAGCGCTGCCAGCGCCTTCTCTGTTCCCTAATTAGCAGCATGACCCGCACGTTTGGTCATCCCTCGTGCTGGGAGAAGGAAGTCGTTTGTTCCTCCTGCTTATTCTTCCTTTTGAAGTCATAATCCTCCCACTCTGACATCACAGCCGTGACCGCCGCGGCTAATGGCGATGCCACGCGGGCAGGTGGGAGCAGCTCGCGGGCAGCCGAGCCCACCGCAGCTCGCTCGGCTGGCAGAGCCCCTCCCGCTGTCCCAGCACGGGGCGGGGGGGGGGAGCAGCTGAAAACACGATACGGGGACGGAATCGGTTCGGCTCAACGCCCTCTCGGCGCGAGGCCGGCAGCTCCAGGAGAGCAGCATCTCCTCGGCCTCTCCGTGGCAAGCTCTGGCCCAGGGCTGGGGAACCAAACCACGGGGGGAGGCTCCCGCGAGCAGCTTCCTCCCCGCAGGACACCCTGCGTCCCCCAGGGCCCGGAGCAGGGGTGCGGAGCAGAGCTCTGCTGCCCGGCTCGCTTTGCGAAGGCAGCCAAAAGGCGTTAAGGGCTTGTGACCCGGGTACCAACACGGCCCCGCTGGTGCGCAGCCGCTGGCTGGTTTAACGCTTGCTAAAGCGCTTTAAGAAAGGCACCTCTGGGCAGTGCAAGGTTTTGGCATCCGGGTGCCAAAAAACCTTTGACATCAGGACAGGACAGGGTGTGAAAAATCCCACCCTGATGCAGGTCACGGTTGTCTTTTTTTTCCTATTAACTTATCGCTCATTTAACTATTCTCATCATCTTTTATCCCCTTTTCCCCTCCGTCAGCACAAACGTCGCACGCTCCGGGTGCCGGACGGGGAGCAGACGCTGGTTCTGCGGGGGGGTTGGGTTCCCACACCCCAGCCACTGCCCTCCCCGCACAGGGACCCTTGTCGGGCACTGCAAGACAAACAGACAAAATAATGGAGGCAACCAAAGCCCGGAGGGAAGGGAGGGCAGGGGTGGGGAGGAGGCTGTGCTGGAGGATGTAGATTTGTTTCTCGCATCTTCTAGCGATCTCCGGCCAGTTGGTGGTACCAAACGATCCCTCAGGGACTCTTGTTTTCCTGGGGCTGCCAGCGCTGCGTGGGATCCACGGCTGCTTCTGGCTGTTGCATCGCTCCAGAAGGCTGAAGCCAACGGGCACGTCCCGAACACGCGTGCGAGCGCGGCGCGGCGGCCTCACGCCCCCAGCAGCCGTGTGGGCAGCTTTCCGTTCGCCGGGCTCATCCCGGAGCTGTTTTGCTGCTGTTTTCTTGTTTGTGGATGGAGGCAGAGGTCTGGGTTGCTTCCTTTCATCTTTCTTACCGCTCTGCTCCCCGCCGGGGGCAGGCAGATTTATTGCTGATCCTGTATTCTGGTTTTGCCTCCTAACATCTGTGTTAACTCTTCCCGGCCATCGGGACGAGCGTGGCTGGCCCCAGGCTGGGTCTGCGGAGCTTCAGCCCGGCCAAACGCTTCTGGGCTGAGCTCGGAGCCGAGCGGGTGGCGGCGCTGAGTGTTTTGCCACATTGCTGGGATGTCTGTGTCGCCGGACAGGAGAGATGTGTGCTCCTCCTCCTCCGAGGATGTACAGCACACACGTGTTGTGCTTTACGTATCAGACTTTCCCACGCCGTTGTCCCATCCATCCTGTCCCCGTATTTACCTGCCACCCCCCCCAGGCTGGGACTTCTGCCAAGCAGAAAGGCGATATCCGTGTTAGCAAGCCACGATCCCCGCTACGAGGGCGCAGATGGATCAAGCAGATCAGCTCCGGTTTTCTCTCCAGAAGCTGACGGAGTTGCTGGGACCAAACACGGAGTCGGCATCTCCTCCGGGAGCTCGCGCTTGGGCGGGTTGTATTTGATGCCTCTTTTTAATGCAGGCATGAAGGTGTTTCCGTGGGTTTGGGAAGCTACTCTGCCTGCTGACAGAGCCAAAACTTCCAGATGAACCCCTGGGCTGCTCCCCAGTGATGTTGGTTTATTGGTTTTGGAGACTTAAGCTCTTTACTGGAAATATTGGGGCATCTTTAAAGATCCCCGCAGGGCTTGTCGGGGGTAACGCTCATTTTCACTGGGTTTCTCCTCCTGCTGTGGCGGCGGGAGGGAAGCTTTCTCTTTACCCTGCTCTTAGGTGACTGGTGTGATAATTGGGTCTAAATTGATTTGAACCATTTCCTGTAAGTCTCTAGGGAATAAATTTCCCGGATCAATGGATGCCACTAGCCGCGGCTGGAAATCCTGCTGCCCTAAGCAGGGCTCAGATGTGGCGTCTTATTGAACCTGCAATGCCTCCCGCTTGTCCCAATTAATCCTGGTTTGAGCAAGGGTCCTTGTTCTCCCTGGGTGCTGCTGCTCCGGGCGCGGATCCCCATGATCTGATGGGTAGCGCTAAAGCAAGATTTGGGTGCCTGGTGGGTGCAGGCGCTGCCGTAGTGTCTCCACCCCCATCACACGGTGGCTGGTTTTTGGGCAGACGCACGGGGTGGCACCAGGACCTTGTCCATCCTGCTTCCCGACTCTCCAACCAGAGGTAAAATCCAGCAAAATCTCCTTTATGTAAAGAATCTGTTCAGCCCAGATCCAGCTCCTGAGTGCACTGAAGCATTTTTTGGGGGGTAACTTTGAAGCATTTCCACGTGTCGTACCGCACCCCCCCGAAACACCTCCCGAACCTCCCCCCAAGATCCCCTCTCTGACTTTCCTTGCTGCCTCCCATGGGCAGGTTTGGGGAATTTGCTCCCCCCAACTGCGGTACCAGGGTCTGGAGGGCTACAAACTGGTGCTGAGGTTTCCCGGGGATGTTTCCTACCACCTCCAAGGTTCCAGTTCAAATCACTTGGAAACCAGAGATGCTTCTGGGTGTAAAAAGTCTCCCAGGGCTTCCAAGTGCATCCCCTCTGCTCCATTCCTGCGCCCGCCTGCTGTGAAACACAAGCCTTCTCCAAATTAACTGAGTCGGGGCGAAAATCTGGGGAAATACCCCTCCTGGAAAGCAAATGAACCCCTTTCCATTTGCTGCTTTCAGACCTTGCCCCGCTCGATCCGGCGCTGCTCCCTCCAGAGCTCAGACCCACGGCTGGAGATTTATCGGCTCTCGGACGTGGCTCTCTCCTGTTACGAGTCTTCCAGGGGCTATTTTACAATGATTTCTTGCCTCCACCTTTTCACCAGCTCTGTGGATGGTGTTTACTAAGTGTATTTTAATGTGTTCACCTTTCACCTCTTGACGAGATGCGTATTGATCCGGTATAGATCCCTGGGAAAGGCTGCGAAGGGGCCGGGGGGCTGCAGCCACCCTGGGCTGGGGAAGGGGACAGTGGCAGCTGGGGCTGAGCCACGGCAGGGCCCAGCGTGAGGAAGGTGACCCATTCCCTCACCCCACCCGTGACAGAAAATGGGTCCCCAAACCTGAAAACACGGATAACGGCAGAGTTGCCATGGGGGGGGTGCTGGTGGCAGAAATCTGGGAGAGGAGCTGGGTGCTTGGCTTCCTCCGTGGCTCTGCGCTGTCTGGCAGGGGCATTTGTCCGCAGAATAACTTCTGATCCCGCTGCAGGCCGGAGCTGGTGCCTGGGGTGAGCTCCTCCTTCGGGATGCTGTGTTAGTCCCGCTGCATCACACAGATCCCGAGATCCAGCGCCATCCTGCCATTCTCCAGGCGTAAATGCTTGAGAAAACGCGCCCACGGAGCTGGTCTCTCCGAGGGTTTCCTGGGCCTGGGGCCAGTGAGCCACTGTGCCTCGAGGAGCTCCTGGGGTAGTTTTCTTTATTCCCTGCGTGGATTTTATGGGTGACTTTTGGGCAGACAGGCTGGCGCGCGGTGAAGGCAGCCCAGCCGGCGGGGCGCCGGGGCGCGCGCTCCCATTGCTGCCGAGCCAGAAACACGCGCAACCATAAACCGCAGCCTGGGCACACGGGCTGTGCTCACCCCGGACCTGGACCTGGGAGCAACGGGAGGTGAGGGGTAAAAGCGGAGGTGTCCCAGCTGTTGCCTGCCATGCCTTGCTGTAGGAAAAAAAGCCTTTCTGTAGGGTGGCGGGAGTGATTTCACGTCTGGGCTCCTCGCTATCCATGGGGCAGGCGGAGGGGACCGGGACAAGCTCTTTCCAGCGGATTTTTGCCTCTAGCCCTCCCCGTGTCTGCCCAGACGGCACTGCTGGGCTGCAGCCCCCGCAGCCCTTCCCACCGCTCGCCGGGGCCGGGGAACCCTCCTGGCTCCTTTTCCAAGCTGCCGCAGCCCTTTCCGAGGCTCCCACGGCCTCGGCGCCGACCGAGCCTGGTGGCTGCAGGGAGCTGGCGGGGAACGCGGAGAGCAAGCGGGCTGCGGATCCCAAACCCGCCTGATAATCCCCCTAAAGTAAATAGGATGCGGAAACCCAGCAGCGCTCAGCGGTGTCGGGGAAGTGAAGTGATGCTCCCGCGGAGACGGGGCAGGCAGCCACCCCACCGGGGTCTGTGAGGCTGTGCAGTGGGGGGCTGGGGTCACGCAGCGCTGCCCCATCCCTGCAGCCCTCAGCCTGCTGTGAGGGGTCCCCAGCAGCGGTGGGAGGGGGCTGGGGGGGACCGTGACCTCCTCCAAAGAGCATCCACGCAGGAAAGCACCCGGGAAGCGAGCCCGGCGCTCCCAGGGGGTTGCCCGAGCCAAGCCCAGATGGGCAGCACCATTTGTCCCCCGCTGAGTTTTTCCTGCCTTGCTCTGGATTCTCTCTCTCTAGGGGAGCAGAGGGGGTGGAAAGCCAAACCCTGAGGGGGTGGGTGCAAAGGCAGGGTTGGAGGGTGGGCTGGCTTCAAGGGCATCAAAAACGCCCCCCCCCTCATTAAATTTGTTGGTAATCGGGAAGCTGGTTCCCATTTCACCCCGGGGCGTCGCAGAGCGTGGCTGTTCTTACAGCAGTTTGATTTATTTGTTTCTTCCCTTTGCGGGGAACCGGAGAGTTTGCAGCTGACGGAAAGCAGGGGAAGTGTCAGCTGCTAAAAACTGGAATTATAAGTATATGCAGCGACTTTCACTGAAACCCTAAAACCTCCTCCCAGGGGGAAGCAGGGAGAGCAGGGATGGAAAACAGGATAATGTTTCCTCCGGTTCCCACTTGTGCCGGTGCTGGACTTTGTTTGAGAGGAGGTGGTGATTTACCCGGGGTGATCCCCGGGCCGGGGGCCTGGGGGCTGATTTATGGAGCAGTAAAACTGAACAGTCTTGTCTTCATCACTAGTCAGATATTTTTTCTCCCAGAAAAGCTCACAGACATTATCTTCCTTCCGGTAAAAATCCCAGTCGAGCAGAAAAGCCCTTCCAGCTTCTCAGAGCCTCGTCTTCCCCGCAAAGTACCGTCCTGAACCCCGATTCCCACGGTCCGGCATCCAGCCCGGAGCCAGCCAGGGCTGCGTTGCCAAAACCCACTGCCTGTCCGCAGATCCCTGGGGATCCCGCGCCGGGGATCGGGTGTTCTGGCACCCTCCTTGCAACACCCAGGTGATGGTTAATGGATCCGCATCCACCCTCCTGCCCCTGCTCACCTGCATCCTGCTGGGACTCCCCGCATCCCTCCATCCAGCCGGGGCTGCCAGGAGGGAGCCAGGTGTAGCCCGAGTTTAATTTGTTTTAAATTAATGTGGGAGGTGGGGGGGGAGGCTGGAAGGTGTAGGGAATTTTTTTCTGGGGAAAAAAGACCTCAGTTTCTTCAGGAAGCTCCCGCTGCATCCGGGGGGGAGGGAGAGGTCTGTGAGTTCACTTCAATTAGGGGTAATAAAGCTATTTTTCTTTTCTCTTGGTCCTCGAGAAGTGTGGCATTGAGGCAGTAATGGGTTTAACCTGCTGCTTGTTCAGGTGTGGCTTCTCCCATCCCAAACATCCAAAGAGACCTTGTGGTTGGTGTGGCAGGAGCAGCGAGAGCAGGACCTGGGAAAACTCCTGCAGGTGCAGGCAGGTACGGTGCCTTCGCTTCCCGTGGTGCTTCTGCTAGCAAAGAGGGGACCGAATGGCCCCCCAAACCCCCAAACCCCTGTGCAAAACCTTCCATGAGCTCTGCAAGCGCAGTGATGTCTTTGGGATGAGGTCCCACCGCTGGGTTTTCTTGGGATAAGACCCCGCTGCTGGCGATGGGGAGGTGTTTTTCCATTTAACCTGCCAAGGCTCTTGGAGATGCTGGTTTGGAGAAGGCTGGGGGTGCCAAGGCCCGTCCCCTGGGGGCCTGCAGGCAGCAGCTCTGCCTGGAAAGCGAAGGGAGCCGAGGGAGTGGTGCGTTTTGGGAGTGCCGTGAAGGTGTCGGGCAGGGGGACGTTCCCAGGCTCCTCCCTGCTCCAGTGAAAAAGCAGGATTTGGCAAAAGGCCGCCTTTGCTCAGCTGCAAAGCCAGCCCGGCGGGGAAAGCCCGTGGGGTGAGGTGGTGTTTGGTCAGCGCCGAAAGCCTGGTGCGGACGGACAGACTGCCGGCCGGCACTTCGCTGCAGCCCCGGGGCAGCCCGATTCGCTTCCCGGCTGCTCCATCCCCCCGTGCTCCGGAGCAGTCCCACGTCTAGGGCTGAATTGTTCCCATCTGCTCCCCACCCCCCCCACCCAAAGGGGGCGGCTGGTCCCTCTGCAAACGGGGAGATGCTGCTGGCAGCACGTGCGCCGCCAGCTCCTTGGGGGCACCGGCCGCCCGGGGACTCGGAGCTGAAGTGACAGCCGGAGCTGCAGACGCCTGCGGGTCCCGGAGGCAGCCGGTGTCAAGCTCTTTCAAGACACTTCATCACTTCGTCTCTTCATCTCAGACGCTTTCCCAGCCCCAGCATCGCCCCTCTTTCGCACGCGACAGCGAGACCCCGCGGGGACACGGTGCCATCACGTCCCCGCGTACATCAAGCAGCCGGAGATGTTTTAATTAACCGCCGTGCCGCAAAAGTCACAGCGTTGCGTCTCGGCGCTGAATAGGAGCGGCAGTGCTGGGAGGAAGCCGTTGCTTCCCTGGGAATACATCAGCGGGTCTGGATCATGGTCCCTGTGGTCCCCAGTGCGTCCTGGGCCCCCCAAAAGCAGCATCGCGCTGCTGTGGCCCCGGGGGCGGTCAAAGAGGGGACGGGAGCGGGGGGTTGTGCCACTTGAGCCATTTCTGAAGGAAGGAGAAGCATGGCAGCAGGCCTGGGGAAACCAGAGCAAAGCTCTGGCCCTGTCTGGAAAGGATTCACCGCCCGGCAGCAGGTTGTGCCGTGCGTGTCCGGTGCACGCGTTCACCTCGCTCCCGCTTTGCGGCGCGGCTGCTCGTGGATGGGATGAGCCAGAGGGGCCGGGGGGAGATTTCTCGATCCAGATAAAAATTCTGAGGTTGTTTTTCAAGTCCCTGCTTTCGTGGCTGTGGAAAATGCTGCGGGAGAAACACAAAACCATGTGAAACTCGTTGAGGTCTCAGCTTTGGTGGGAGCACGAAACTCGGACCAGATTTCAGCAGAGGCTGGTGCTGCACCCGCTGCCCTCCCCGCAGCCTGGAAAGCAGCGCCAGACCCCGTTTCACTCCCTCCTCTACTTATTCCCTGCAAACTCCTTGAATGCCTTCTATTTTTGGTGCCTTTCAATTGGCCAAAGAGCAAAGTGAGTCACCTGATGGATGAAATATTTTCTTGATAAGACACTTTTTTCCCCTCGTTTTGCTCCCCAAGGCTCCCAGGACCGGTCCGTCCCGGCCAGCTGCTGGTCCTCACGGAAATATCTGCTAGAGCTAAATGTTACACAGCTGTTTCTCACTAGGGCATTCTTCAGAGGTGGATTATTTGTCATTCCCCGGCTTAATAATAATAATCCGTTAATGCATTTTTGTCATCCAACGAAGGAACAAAATGCTCCCATGTGTTTTTACAGCAACGGTGCTTTTCCGCACACGCGGACGGGGTTCAGGGTCTCCCCGCGCCCTGGCTCGACCAAATGCACTGAACAACTCCCGCAGTGCCAAGTATTAAGCCTTATAATGTGACAGAGTGGGTCAGAAGTGTATTAAAACCACTGACTAACAAGCATATAAAAGAGATGTAAAAGGGAAGGGGGAAAGTGAATGTTTCCGACACGTCGGTTGCTGTGGGGATCCCCTTCCCNGCTTCCTGGGAATCTTGAGAAAATATTTGTTTTTAATTCTGCGCTGGATCAGACGCTGTCCCACGCACGGGGGAGCCTGCGGTTCCCTCAGTGCACGCTCGATGCTTTGCAGCCGGCGGGCTCTGGGCAGATGTCCTCAGCCAGATCCAGATGTGCCGCACGAAGCTGCGGCTCTCTCCTTCCTCCCCGGCTCTGGGGCTTTGCCAGAGCACCTCTTGGGAACATCCCAGGATCTCTGGGGAACAAAGTCCTCCTTTTGGTGGGGTGTCAGGCCTCTCTTCTTCCTCAGGCAGGAGCGGTTCGAGCCCAGTGCCAGCTCCTGGCAGCAGCAATGGGTCATTTTGCCCTCTTTTTTGTTGTTGTTTCCGCAGTTGCCAGTGCTCTGGAGCGAGGCAGGGGCTGGGGGTGAGGGCTCACCCCACACCTTGGCGTAAAGATGCACCTACAGCTGCCATCAGCCCCCAGCCTACAACAACTCGACAGCTATAGCCTGGCCAAAACCCTCCTTGGCTCTGGGACGGAGCGCGGGAGCACGCTGAGCATCCCTCCGGCCATCCCTACCAGCAGCAGCCGCGCCAGCCAGCGAGAGCCGCCCTCGCTCAGCCCCGCTGCCGTCCGGCGGGCGCTGCCATAGAGGGAGAGCCCTGGCAGAGCCGCGGACGTGAGTGGGGACGGCTGAGTGGTTGGCAGGGTTCCTCAGGGACGTTGGGTCCTCGGCTGTATCATCTTCCCGGCCAGTGCTTCAGAGCCAAAGCTTGATGGTTTGTCTGCGGTCCTTGGGTCAGCAGCTTTGCCAGGATGGAGAAGGCAGTGGCCAAGGGCTGGGAGGGGATTTGGAAGCCCTACCTTGAGTTCTTGCTCTGCCAGAGGTTTTTCTGCCCAAACTCATGTAAATCTCCCTGTAGCAGGAGCTGGAACCACATGTTGGGGTGATGCAAATACAGGTGTGAAAGTTTTGGGGACGCAGCTGGGAGCGAGGGAGGTCTGGCGGTCGCGGCAGCACCTTGGGTGGTGGCTGCTGAAGCTGTCCCTGCGATGCAGAACTTCAAATGAGGGGTCCAATTCTCTGACGCTGAAACTGCTGGGAGCGGGAGGCAGCGTGTGAACACAGCGCAGAGCAAGCACCGATGCCAGAATCGGGGCGACTCGCTGCGCTTCAAGGAAATTAGAAAGTGCTTTCTCCTGTTCTTGCTCCAAACGCTCACAGCCTCAGCTGGCCTGAGGCACCGGAGGAATCGGCGTGTGGAGCAGGCTCGGACTTGGATTTGTTTCTTATGGCTTCCTGTCCTGATGAGAAAGGAGAAGTTATTTTGGGAACCTCATGAATGAAACCCAAGAGGTGACCGAAGCATCAGCAGGGCGGGCAGGAGCGGCGGGGGCAGCCAGACACAATATTTCTCCTGCCCGCAGGAGAGATGCTCTGGAGGCTGTTCGCCTTTGATTCCCTCTCCCCGCTGCTTCTCGGTGCAGTGAAGAGCAATTATCCTTTCCATAAAAGCCTCCTTATTTTAGGGGACTTCCCCTAACTTCAAAGAAGAGGCAGGTTTCTCTTGGGAACAAAGTCATCGCTTCGGTGGGTTGTCAGATCTCTGATGAAAAGCACTGTCTGACGCTCGCTGCTGGGTGCTGGACCTCTGCTCTGGCCCCGTACCCCCCGTTTCACTCAAAGCACGTGTCCTCAGAGGAAGATTCTTTCTGTGCACTAATCCCACGCTGCGGGACCGCACCCCCAACCGGGCTGAGACCAGGAGCCCCGAAACCTACCTTGCGTGGAAGGATGGAGATACCTACAGCCACACAGGGATCTGCCACGTGTCCCAATCCTCTGCCGTCGAAGGAGCCGGTGGGGAAAGCACGGAGATGCCTGGCTTTCCAGCTCCCTCGTCCCAGACAAATATTCCTTCTCTTCCTGAGGAAAAGGCAGCGTTACCGGAGCCGAGTTTGGCCGAGGCTCGGGATGTCAGAGTGTGCAGCACTTGGTTGGAGCGATGCTTTTCCAACCCCCCCCCTCCTTCGGCCCCTGTTCTGAGCCTCCAACCATGTTAAGAAACAACCTTTCCTGAAAGCCAAGAAATGCTGTTGTGGCTGGAGGACGCTTTTCATCCCACCCTGGCAGGGCGCTCGCCCCGGGCTGGTTGTGCAGGGGCCGAGCGGAATTTTGGGGCTTGTTTCTTGCCTTCAGGAGGGGCTTCCCCGGCGCTGTGGGGACCGTGAGGGACAGGCTGAGCTCGGGGCTCGAGGGCACCGGGGAGATGGCAGTGGGGGGATTATCCTGTGTTTAACCACGGGGCAGGCCCTCTGGGATGCAGCCTGGTTTCCCAGGGTGCTCCCACCGCTGGGATCGCCCGGGTTTGAGCTGCTTGGCAAAGCCGCTGAGCCCACTGCGGGATGTGACGTGCCAAGGGAGGTCCCTTGTAGTCCCCTGCGTCCAAAGGGGCAGCAGGGCTTGACGACGGGGGAGAAAAGCTGCAAGGAGCAGGCGGAGGGGAGCGGCGGTGGCTTTGCTGGAGCAGGGTCCCTGGGGCTGTGCTACCCGGGAGGGAGCGGGTTGAGTTGCAAAGAGGCAGAAGGCGCCGGGGAAACCTTCTGGTTTCGAGTGCTGCAGGGCTGAGCCCTGTCTACCTGCTGGCTCTGATCTTATCTGGCCAGGCAGCCTGCTCGGGGCAGGGGTTATCTCTGCTCCCCAGGCCGCTGGGGGGGAGATGAAAGCACCGTGGGTCATTTGGGGACCCCCTGCCGCCAGCCCCTTTGTGTGCAGGGTAACTGTAGCCGGTGGTGGGGGCGGCCAGTGAGGAGCGAAGCGGGAAGGAAAGGGCGAGATGGGTGTAATTTGGTAACCCACCTCCCGGGGTAACCCACCTCCCGGAGGGGGGATGCTTCTCATCCGGACAAAGGGGCTGATTCCAGCCGCCCAGGCTGGGATTACAGCAGGAAGGTGCAGAAAGGTCGGTGACCCACCTCACCTCCCCTTCCCCTTGCTCCCCTCCCTTGGGTCCGAAATGCCTCTGCCCCCCCCGCAGAGCCCGGCAACATCTGCGTATGGCAGGGGGTAGATGAAACACGGACTCCCCTGGTTTTGTGCTGATGCTCTGCAGCTCCGACCAGCCCATTCCTCCAAGCCAAAACTCCCTGGACTGAGCCGTCACTGCTCCCCCACCTCCAGAGTCTGGTCTCTGTCCCCAGATTTCAGAGCCAAACACTCTGTATTTTCCTAATGTCCATTTTTCTCCCACATCAGCATCTTCCCTCTCAGCTCAGCGTAAGGGCTTTGCGTTCACTCGGCAGCGGAGGCTGAGCACAGCAGCCTGGGGGTGCTGGGCTGTCAAGGAATGGGGGGGCTTGGAGGGGGGAAAGGTGGAGGAGTAGAAAACCTTGGCAGAAGCCCACAAACCCTTGTCAAGGGTTTCTGGCACCCTTAAGGATGCTCCAATCTGCTCATTGTCTGCCTGCAGCCCCAGCTGAGCACCAGCTTCCAGTTTGGGCCTCCCTCAGCCTGGACACGCAGAGGAGCGTGGGAACAGCGGGGGGGCCCACGGCATCCCCACATCGTGTTCAGCCGGGGAGGAGGGGGCTGTCGAGCAAAGCAAACCCCGCACGGGGAGATGGGGGGCGTCTGCCCCGTCACCCTCCCTGAGCAAAGCTGCAGCCACGGCCGTGCGGCAGCCGCTCTCTCCGCGTGTCCGTGGGAGCGATGCTCCTGCGGCAGATTCCCACCCCGCAGGGCACTCCCCGGCCTCATATACCCCTTTCTCCTGGTTTAAACAGCACCGAGACCTTCTGTCTCCCCTCAAAGGTGGAGGGGTTTGCCCCTTGGTTTCTCCATCCCGCACTTCTCCAGCACGGGGCGGGGGGGGGACAGACCTAGGACCCATCTCAGGTTTTGCAGCAATCTGAGCTGGAATCGCCCCCCCTCCGGGCGAGCAGCAGGGGAAGGGAAGGGTCGTATAACCACGGGGGAGGTGGGGGGCCCCCCCAGGGCTGGCGATGGAGCCCAGCTGGCCCTGCTCGCGGGTGGGGGGACGGGAAGGGAAAGGAGGGAGGGAGGGGGTGCTACAGTTGGGGACTGCTTGCTGGAGGGGATTAAAGGCTCAATCTTGAGTCAAGAGAAGGAAATTAGAATCAAATCAGGTTCTAGCGCCTGCTGGAAATGGGGGCAGGATTTATGGCTGGGGGCGAAGTGAGTCGGGGCGTCCCCCGGCTTCCCCTGAGGGTCCTGGAAGGCGATGCAGGGGGTCATGGTCCCTCCTTGCTCCTCTCCCACTGGTGAGGAGGGTGGGGGGCTGAGGAAGGGCCTGGCCTGGAGGCGACCCCCCTGCTCTGGGGACCTGCAGGCTCCCGACGATCGCAAGGACCAAAATGTCCTCGGCAGTGCCTGGAGCTGGTGGAAGGGGCAGGAGATGGTAAGAGAGGGATGGAGGGCATCAGCGCTGCCTGCCACCTCCCAGCTCAGCATCCCGCCCGCCTGCCAGAGGCTTGTTCTCCCCATCACCGAGCAGGGGCTGAAGCCCCGGGGCATCACCGTACCCCACACCAGCACCCTGGGGTGCCCTGTGGCTCTGCACCCCCCGGCTGTGCCACTCCCCACACCGCAGCGGGGTGCAAATGGGGCACCTGGCAGGAACTGCCTGTAAAATGAAGAAAGTTAATCACGGAGATAATTGAAACCAGCGGCCGTGGCTGGAGACCCAGCNTTTGGGGTTTTGTGTTTGTGTTTTTTAAGCCAGGGAACAAATCCATATGGTTGCACGGGCAATTCCCAGGAACTTTTAGCCTGGGCTCAATCATAAATGTTTCAATCCTTTCACTTCAAGTGTAAAATTGGGGCTCTTTGGAAGGAAATGGGCTGGATGGTGGTTCTTTCCTGGGGCTGCGCAGACAGCCCTGCCCGGGGGGAGGGCAGGGGGGTGTTTCTGGAGGCATGTGGCTGTGATTGACCCCCCCAGGCAGTGTCTGCAGGGGCCAGATATGTTTCTCAATCAGCCCTGGAGAGCAGGACTGTGCTGCTTCCCCAGCCCACATGCCCCTGGGCGCCCTTAACCTGGGGTCCCTTGGGAAAGTAGGGCTGGGGGGTAAGAGCACATCACCCCCCCACCCCCAGCCACGCTCCTGGGCATGGGACAGGACCATGATACCCACCAACCTCACCTCGCTTTGCGTTCCCCTGCCAGCAGAAAACCAGGGGGGAGGAAGGTAAGGCAACGTCTGGAAGGATCCCTGAGACCAGAGCCTGGCTGGGGGGTGCCAAGTGGGTGGCCCCTCTCTTGGAGGGGGCTGTGGGTACTGGGGTCCTGTGTCCAGCTCGGACGGGCATCACCAGGGCTCAGTGACTTCGTTCCCTTCCTCTTTAATCTTCCCACAACCTCATTCCACTAATCCTGCTTAACACATCCCCCCCAGCCCAGGCCGCCCCCCAGTGCCCCGGGGACCCCCGTCCCCCTGGCCCGCGCACGTGGGTACCTTGGGTTCGCACCAGGCTGGAGCCCAGGAGGGCTACTCCAGCACCTCTGGCCTCACGGCCCCGAGACGGGCGAGGGGCAGCGCGGATGCACGTGGCCCGCGGTCCAGGCGCGTGGGTGGGATGCTGCTTCCCTCGGGCTGTTTTGGAAAACCCTGGCCTGGGCTCCGGCTCCGGCTGGTGGTGGCGGTTATCCGCCCGCAGATCTGCAACTGTTTTACGCCCCTGGTTTTCTGACCTTGCAGTGGTGTGTGCGTTGCCTTGGGTATTTTCCAGGGTTGAGCCGAAGCATCTCTGCAGAAAGCCCTGATTATTCCAGGCTGAAAAGCAGGTCTGAAGCAATTAGAGATGGAACAAAAACCTTCCAGCTACTGAGCCGCGCGAGGGAAATAGGGGGGAGAATTTGTGTGGGATGGATTTGAGCTTAAAGACAGCCTGGACCTGCAGGGAGGGAGACTTTCCTCCCTGTCAGGAGACGAGCAAAATCCTCACTGGCCTCACATCAGTTATTTCCTTTCACTCTTCAAGCTTGATGAATATTAGTGAGAATTGGGATTTGTCATGAGGCTGCCATGGTGGTGACCCATCCCTGGCAGCACAGGGACACGAAGTGACGCGGAGAGCTGGGAAGACGTGGCCGCACCAAGATTCTGCTTGATTTTGGAAGACAAGCTGCAAAAACGGGTCATTCCCAGCATCTGCCCAGCGAGGGGAGGGCAAAGATGCGCCCAGGGATGGGAAGGGAGATGGTGCGCGAGGGTCAGGGTCGGTGCACGGAGCTGGCCGCTGTTTGCTGCCTTCCCACAGCTCGCCTGGCGCCCAGCCCGGCCTCCCTAGTTGGAAAACCAGAAATCTGTATTTCTTAGTACTTAATCTGGCAGTTTTGCAAAGCAAAACTCCGGTGACCGTCAGCCGGGAGCGGAGGCAGCGCCCCACTCGCTTTGTTCAGAAGAGTTTTGTTTTGCATCTAATAAAAGTTTTATTCTGATTTTTTGTTTTGTTTTGTTTCTAAAACAAAGAGACGTTTCCAACACCCAGCAGCCGGAGATAACAAAAAAAGAATAAAATATTTATTTTCAAGTGAGTAATAAACCAACCTGGGAGCGTGTATCTGAGGAGGGTTTATATTCGTGCTGGTTTTCAGATGGAGAAAATGAGTCACCAACGCATGGCCAAGGGGAGCTGCTGAGCTGCAACGCACCCCAGGGGGGTTTTCACCTTTCGAGGGAATTAAAACCTCGTTGCCATCCTTCTGGTCTGGGTCTCAGCCTGGTTTTGCACCCAAGTGGTGCAATTTCCCCAGAACAGGACTTGCATGTTCACCCCGGGAGCCCCCTCTGGAGCAGCAATGTCCTGGCTGAAGCTCATCTTCAGTTTGCCTGGGAATGAAAATCTCCTTCATCGGCCCCATCCTCCCTTGGAAACAGGGGAAAGTCAGTTCTTCCAGACCCCTCGGAGGCTTTTTCCTGCTCTCGGTGATTTTGTCTTCAGCCACATTTGGAAGGAAACCAAGCCGACCACTTTCTCCCAGTCTCTGAAAATCGTTCCCCCACCCCTTCCCCTTTCATACTCAAATAAAGGAAATAATTAGAAGATCAGGAAAACGAGCTGTTGGCAAGTTTCCTACAAAATTTTCTCGGCGCTACGCTGCTGTGCAGAGCTTGAAGCCCTTCGCCGGAGCAGGGTAGACTTTCAGGGAGCTGCTGCGACGTCTCCATCAGAGGGACTTGGCCACTTGTGTGGCTCTCTGCTCCCTCCCCCGTTTTCAGCTCCGGATGGAGCCAGCCCTTGCCGGGGAGCCTGCGGTGCCACTGGAGTTACCAGTCGGTGGCAGTTTGCATCTCAGAGCGATGCTTTGAGGGAAACCAGAGTGTTCCTCCCCCCTTATCGCACAGCTTGCCTGGCTGGGGGGTACTTTGGGGTTCCCTGGGCGGCTCCATTGTACCCTCACTCTGGAGCTGCTGGAGTGGAGATGGGGTTTCTCAGCATATTTTGGGCAACACCTTGCACCCCCTTCGCCAGACCCTCTGTGCTGGGTCTTGCTGAGATGATTCAACAGCAGCAACAAGAACTGCACATACTCAGGGGGAACCACTGCCTTGCCACGGCTGCAGCATCCCCTCTCGCGCTGTCTCCCTTGCTAACTCCCCCCAAACACATCCATCTGGGGCCGTTTAACCTCTCCCTGCTCCCTCCAGGAAGGCCACATCCATTAAAGTAAAGCCCCATCACCACCTCTCTTGGTTTGCACCAGCTGCAGCAAAACAGAATCACCTGGGGGAAATTTGGGGAGAAAAGGAGGGCAGGGCTTTCCCTTCCTGTCTTGGCTGGTGGTGGCTGTGCTGTCCCCCCTTCCCAGGTGAGTGAGATGCAGTTATCTCTTAGGTGCACTGAGTTGGGGGGGGTTCAGGTGAGGTGGCTGCAGGAGCTGGTCCTGTCACCACTCAGACATCCTTGTCCCATGGTAGCCTGTGCCAGGACCCCCATGTCCTGTTCCTCAGCATCCCCTGCCTTGTCCCCACAACCTCATGTGGGGACACCCTGAGCTGCAGAGACTTTTCCCCCCTCCACCCTGCCTTGCCAGGTACCTGGGTGGCTTTTGCCCCTTCCTCACCCACTGGCTTGTCCCCTTGCCTTTTGGGCCAGGTTTATCCTGCTCCAGGCGCAGCCCTGGTTTCTGCTGGGGCTTCTGGACGCTGCGACAGCATGTGCAACCACTTGAGGTTTGGTCCATGCGCATGTTCCCCTGAGCCTGATCCATGGAGGGGTGGCCATGGGTTAAACCTGCCCCTTGTGATGCTGGCTCAGCCCCTCTCCCCACCAGGGCTGCGGGGCTGGAAGAGCCTTGGGCCAGGAGCTAAGAGCAGGTTAAAAAGAGAAAGGCTGCCACGCAGCCGTGGGGCTGGGCTGTGCCCAGCGCTGGCAGGCGGCCGTCGCCCCGGCTTTGCCGCCAACCTGCTTCCCATTATTTGGGAATGCGGCTTTCGCCGGCATATGGGAGGCAGATTTTGCCCAGGGGTGCGAAGGGGGGAGATGGGGCTGCTGATGCTGGCGCTGACCCTTGTGCCGTGCTCGGGGCGGGTACCACAGGGCTGTTTGCAGGTCGGGGCTGTCTCTGGGTCTGGAAATGAAGCATCTCCAAACCCGCCTCCCCCTCTAGCTGACTGCACCCCTAAATCCAGGTTAAATTGCTGGAGGAACCTGCAAGAACGCTTGCTCAGCTCGCTTCTGGAGGCAGACAGATGGATGGGGAAGAAATATAGGTGAGATTAGCATTTGTCAGCTGCAGCTGGGTGCTGTGAGCTGTTGTTTCATTTGCAAAGCCCTGCTGCTATTCTGGAAGCTCAGCTTTCTTTTCCCATCTTTGTGCCTCCACGAAGGGAAAGTCCCGGCTCCCTGTAGGAGCCAGGAGGCGAATTAAAAGCATTTCCCTGTGTTCTGGGGGTTTAACGTGTTTTTTCTTTTTCCTTGTTCTCAGGGCCTGCTGAGGTTATCAGAGACATCGTGCTGGGGGTGGCGAGTGGTTTAGCAAAGCCGTGGTTCTACGGGGGTGACGGTGGCTGGAGTGCGCATGTGTGTCCAGCACGGGTCTGTGCTTGTGCTCCCACGCTGGTGACTGTCCCTCTGCACCTCCCACCCCCCCACCAGCCCCCAGGCTGGGGGAGCCCCTCCAGAGCTCCCTACAGCAGATGCAAGATTAAGCAGGGGGCTGCGCTTTCCCTCCCCAGGCACCCATAAAGAAGGGGAAGGAAGTTTTCCAGGGCCCTTTCCCCAGCCCTGCTCACCAGCCGATGCAAACATCAGGCTCCTTTCCTGATCTTGTTCTGTCCCCCACCCCGCACTGACCGTAAATCAGGTTGCTCTCCCTAAGGACCAGCGAACGCAGCGGATCCCACGCGGGAAGACCACCTCGCGAAGCTCCTTCCCTCCCTCTCCCCCAGCACAGATTCAGCCTGGGATGCAGGGAGGGTGGCAGGGGGGAGGATGCTCGTCCGCCCACCTAGGTCCCTCCCGCCAGCTCCAGGCTCCCTTCCTGGGCGCTGCAGGCAGCTCACGCTTGCAGCCCAGCTCTGCTCCTTTTCTCTGTTCCAGCCCCTTTCCCAGGGGAGGATGAGGATTAAGAGGAAGCAGATTAAACCTAATGGATTGATTGTAATTATTTTCCCTTGTTTATTTGCAGTACCGTATGGGAGCCTGGAAAAAGGAAAGGGAACGCTCGTTATGTGTGTGCAGTCCTGGTCCTCATTACGTTTCCTACTAGAGAGCGACCCAGGCCAGCCAAAAATAAAACCAGCTACATTTGAGCATCCTATTTCAAGCTCTTATAAACTGCGATGTGTAAATACTTCTGTGTGCAAACCCACACGCAATCCTGTGCGAAGCAGCTCCAACACCAGCCCTGCGAGGTCCCAGCTCCCCCCACCCACGTGCCCCACGTTCAGCGGGGACACGCACCCTCCTAGGAGCCATCGGAAACTCTTTGGGGCAAGAGCCAACCTCTTGTTTGGGGGACCTGTCATTGTGCCTGGTTTTTTTCCCCCCCAGTTTGGCTGCCTGGGGCTGTGTGAGTGTTGAGCATCAGAAATGCACCCTGTGGCCTCCGCCTACCTGGAGCTGAGCCCTCCGAGCCCCGGACTCTGCAAAAACCTGCCCCCACCTAAATAAATGTCCCTGGGCCTGGGGGTTTTGTGCAGGATCTCGGGAGGCTGATCCTGCCCTTTTGGGGTGCTGAGGGCAGCGTTGCTCACGGCACCGGGGTGCAGAAATAGGTGCCCCGTGCCCAACGCGACCAATGCTTCGGGAGAAGTGGACATGAGCCTTTTAATGCTCTTTTACAGCAGCTGCAGTAGCTCGGAGGGGCAGCAGGAGGAAGCTATCCTCTTTTTCTGTGTTTTTGGGTTATTTTTTCCCAACATTGAATGTTTTTCCCTGGAGTGCACTGCCTGTACCCTCCCAGGGACCATGGTGGGCAGCGCCGGGTGCTTGGGACGCCGCACAGAGCTGGCTGAGCCGCGCGAAGCTCCTGACGCCGCGTTCCTGGCTGAGGTCAGTCTGTGCGCTCCCAAGAAATCCTTCTCCGCCAGATAAGATCAGACTTTATGTTCCTGCTGTTTATAAGGTTAAAATAGGAGGATGGGGGGGAAAAAAGAAAAAAACTGACTCTCAGAAGCTTTGAGGCCAACTTGCCTATCGTGGATTCACAAGCCTCAGTTCCTGGGGTTGGGGGGGGAAACCAAGCC
>VWZZ01000890.1:173224-217208 GCA_013399095.1 Psophia crepitans | reverse complement strand
TGCCTGGAGACAGTGCCAAGGAATGGACACCTGCAACCTGGATGAAATATCAGTAAGTCTCTCTAATGACCACTCCCTCATATCTGGATGAGGCATGGTGAAGAAAAACATTTGGAGTCTTGCATTCTGTGTTTTAGGTTATGATCCAGGAAGATGTGTTCCAACATGAAGAGAGTCAGCAGTACATAACTCAGGAAAAATTCTGGAAAACTGGAATATTGGGTTGCCTGATGGTGATGGTGGTAGAGTCTGAGCAGATCTATGAATTTAAAACTATGAAGACTATAGCTATCAACAGCTATGGCTGAGAAATTATTTTTATGATGAAATGTGGAGCTGTTTGGAGGGTCTTATAGGGTGAGTATAAATATATATATTTATATACTTAAATATAAATATATTCTTTCCCTTCCCTCAGTAAGGTCTGGCAGCTCTCTTACACTCATCTGTCACTAACAAGGGGTTTACCAGGGATTCTACTGCGCTGCTCCCACTTCTTTACGCTAGTAGGTAATGGGAAGCCTCCTCTTGCTATTGCTGGGACATTCCTCACTGTGAGGCTGCGTGAGCTTCTAGAGCTAGGCTCTGACTTCAGAGGTGGCATACAGAGATGTCTGCTTTGGGAAAAAAAAAGGGGGAAAGGATGATAAAAAAATAAGGAAATAATACGCAGAAATGGTGAATGATTTGGAGACAGGAGAGTCTGCAATTTCCTTTTACAGGTTTTCAAGCTACTTCCTCAGTTATACTGTAAGAAAGAGGTACTGGGGAGCAGGACAAATCTTTATAGGAAGCCTCAAAGCTCCATTTAAGCCCAAACCAGCTCGTCTGTGCACTGCAAGAAGTGATTCTCTGTCTGCAGAAGAACAGGTCACTTACACCTTTGTCGTGTCATCCAGGGAAAGTTAAATAGTTGGCACAGGATGAGGTGCATGCAAAGGAAAGAAGATGAAGGGGATTACCTTCCCCAATAAAGTTTTCTTGGGGTTCTAGCCTCAATTACAGGGTCTAATGGGCACCCTCATTTGTTTCCCATTAGCTGTAGAAATGGAGGGACAAAACGTTTCCTCCACCTGAACCATGAGATGAAACAGTCTTCCAAGCACTAAAAAAGTTACTGAATGCGTTCTGTTTCTTGAAGTAAACTAAATGGGAAGAAAAATAGGCTAGCCTTTTTTTCTTTAATTCTCTATTAATTTCAAGTAATTATACCAGTGCAGGATTATTTGGTTAGTATCTTCCCATTAAATTGAGATCAGTGATCCTACTGTTCACAAAGACAGAAACCTGATTAGCTCAGCCAAACACACAAAATGGTGTTTGAAGACGATTAAGTCCACGCAGGTTTGTGTTGTACAGGGCCTAGAGAGTTCTCCTGAACTAATATTTTATGTCCTTCTGCTGAGTACACTAGTCAGCTTTCATTAAGATCATCACTGAAACAAAACCACAGGCAAGAAATTACAAGATATATTAACAACATGTATTATTACACTTCAGAGGGAACATTTACGAGCATAAGGAAATAATGTACTCTTTGTTTATTATTATTTGCAGTACTTTCTTGGTGCATGAAGCCGATCTATTCTACTAACTCTCAATGAATTTTAAAATTCACAGGAACATGCTACTAAATATATTGCTTTCTTTAATATTTTTAGTCACAAGAGGTTTTACTCTCTGAAAGAAGCTTACTTAGTAATTTTTCACTTTCCCATTTTTTTCCCTTCAGATGTTATTACATGCCTACCCTGAGACAGAGTGAATATTCTGTGGCTGTATCTGTAGTCCCAGTGAAACAGTATTGAAAACCTTTGATTCAAGGGATGGTAGTGTACAAGGTAAAGTGATATTTCCAGATAAAGAAACAATCTATTTTTAAAGAAAAGCCTCTTAATCTAGGAAGAGACAGCTAGCAGTTATTAGGAGGTATAATGTAGCACTCTGCTTAATTGCTACTGAGGTTGTTACTGATTTGGACCTGTTTTGCCTAAAAAAGTGTTCTACAATGTACATAAAATAGCCATGGTATTATTTCTCCTATGAGAGAAGCAGCTGAGAGAAATGGTGGGAAGAGGTACTACACCATTTGCTACAATCAAATAGCGACAGTGTTGATAAATGAAAAGCCAAGTAGTTTATGGAAGTAGACATTGCTCATGGCACTGAGCACGTGCTACTGATTTCTGAATATCTGAAAGAGCATTCCTGTGGTCAAGACATTGATCGCTTCACAGCTCAGTTGCACATACTCGGTGCAAAACAGTGTCCCAGTCCCCGTACGGAAGACATGGATAGCACTTCTTCCCTGATTTCATAGCTGTTAGAAAAATCACACTCACTAATGGCCATGATATAACGGGATGCTCAGGTGAAGAGTCAGAGAAGTGGTGTAAATGCAAAACAAGAATTAATCTAGGATACTATTGTACTCAATTGTCCTTGCCCATATAGAACAGCCCGCTCTCTGTGGACAGAACTCCAAAGGAATCTCACCTGAGTTTGGCCATGTATCTGTAAAAAACAAAAAAGTTTTTCAGAGTTTTTCGGCTCAGTTCTGGTCTCCCCTATCCACCTTTGTGCCCAGAGCACAGAAAAGCTGAGAAGATCACAGAGATGTGCTCCTGACAGTGGCATAGAATGTATGCCACGTTCAAAAGTCCAGACCACCATGATTAGTTAAATCTGAGCTAGGTTTACAAGAACAGCGTGGGGTTTGTACGTAGCCGCATGGATAGCTTAGGCTGCTGGATTTCCTATGAACAGCTCATGCTAGCTCTCTTGCTGCCAAAAAAATTGTCCGGAAATCTTCTTGCAACATCACCATGATAACGTATGTCTCCGTAACATTCCCAAGCTTTGTGGCATGCTGCCTGCTGGGAGCAGCCAATAGGCTGCAGCTGCGGTAGTCCTGCAGCCTTTAATCTAGGGCTTTATTAAACACAAAGCCTTCAGATACTCAAACTTGTTTCAAATTTGTGTGTAGATGTGAATGATGAATGCCGGACAAATTGTCAGAGCTGTTTAGGAGAGCTTTGAATTCTAATTCCAGTTGGGCCCACTCCTTACCCGGAATATCAAGCACTGGGATGCAATTTAGGAAATGGCAAACAACAATTTCAAGAAACTTCCACTTCTTTAGATTACCTTTTGCTACTCACAAAACACAGGAGACTCAAAACTCTTGCCCTAGACTTAAGTCCTTCTGCATTTGTGTGAAAAGTCCTTTTCTCCAATCATTTTCAGATTCTTTTCTTTTCTTTTAGTATTTTCATACATTTTGAAGAATTACGAGAAACACTCTTTCTTCATGTTTTGACTTTTTGTTCTCTTCTAGTTGTTTTTCTTAGCAGATTTGGTTCAGGAAGCACACTGACATCAGATTAAGGATCTGATCCTTGGTTTCTGTTAGAGACAAGGCAACCTAGCAATGGAACCAATTAGGAACACCGATCACAGTAGCAGCAGTGCTGAACGGTTGGGTTAGTATTGTACAAAAGATTTCTGCATCCAGGTAAGGTCTTACACAATTATTATCAAATAAAAGTGGTGCTTTGGCAACCCCAGTGCTAGGGGAATTCTTAGAGAACAGAATCAAGATCTACATAAGAAGAGACTGAAGGAACTATCGGCCTTCTGGGACTTTTTGACTGTCTCCACATGCCAGAGAGGTATCTGCTCTTCACAGAGCCCTGGCATTGCAAGGATGCAGGCTGTGGATCTCAAATCCTCATACCAATACAGAAGAGTGGGCACCATCACTTCCCTTTTAACAAGGCGTTGGATCTCATAACATTAATGAAATGACCATAAGGCTTATGCATGTGACCAAATGCATTACATCATTGTCATCTGCTTAATTACACCTACATTTACAACTTTTTCAGCAGCTGGAAAACACTGTAGTGCCTCTCCTGATTCCAAATGCAATACTCAGTGGCTTTTGGCCCTGAACGTCTCATGACAAGGAGGACTGTGGCCCATTTTACCAGCCAGGGAATTACAAGTCCGTACAGCAAGACTTCAGTGGAATGAGGAGGTTTCTAGGCCACAGGATTGCATCTGATCAGAAAGACCGCCTGGTCTCATTGAATAAATTGAGCTATTGTCTTTTTTATCAGAGTTTTAACAATGACAAAGCGAATGTGGAGACTGAATCCAAACAAAACAAACAGTTCAGGCTGTATGTTCATTCTGAGTACCCTGGAAACAAAGAACAAAAAAAAATATTTAATGCTATAATGACTTACAACATTACATCTGTGAATGCATCCAAAAAGAGACATACATATAAAAAATGTGGGAATGCATTGTTTATATAAGCTTGGATAAGTATAAAACAAAGATCTAATTACAGTCTTGTAGTAGTATTTTCTTTTCTTCAAAAATGAAAGAGATACACATTCAGGAATCTTTCCAACATTAATAAAGTTTTGTTGTTTTTTTTTCTTTTCTTTAGCCCCATCCTACTTTCTTCTCTTCTTTCCAACTATATATTAGGGTGTCTGTGGAGAGGTTCCTTATTTATGGTTTGGATCCTGCAACAGGCCATGTTTTCCCTCATTCACGATCTTTCCCAACCATCTGGCTAGTAATGGGTTTACAAGTAATTTCTTATTTTCTGGGGCTGTCTCCAGCCAAATCAATGTAGGAATAATAGCAACCATTTGTGATAAAACGTATAATGTCAAATTCATCCAATATGACTTATCAAAGACACAATATGGAAAACTGCTTCCTATAATTTCATGCCATATTTGTTTCAGTTTTTAGATGATCTACAGTTTCCCAGGTCCACTTTCCTAATTTATTTAGAAAAAAATCATATTATTGCCTCACACACCAGGCAAATTGATTTATTATAGAATTTGTTAAAGGTATGCAAGACAGGTACAGAATATACAATGGCACTGTATTTTTCTGCAAGTTATTTTCAGGACGTTCCTGTGGACTGACTGTATCATTCATTTCACTTCAATATGATTGCATTTTTCCAGGTTGAGTCCACATCAAAAATCATGGAGGGAGTGTTTCTGTCTCTGTGTTTCATTCTTGACATCTTTAACCAAGAGATATTAAACATCACCTTGAGTCTGTTGAGTGCCTCATAAAGCAGTGCTGGAAGGATTGGAGTCGGGTGCCAAACTGGGCTTTGATGTGGCAACCACACATTCTAATGGCATTGTTAATTTTGCAATCGTTCTGTAACAGGTAGCTTTCAGGTTCAGGATTGTCACTGTTTGTGATTTGAGCAGACCTCCAAGGGTCATGGAGACACATCTGTTTACTTCACTAGGATGTGGAGATGCCAGTGGCCAACTGTGCCTTGAAGACATCCTTAGGATATTGACATTTCTGTAGCTACAGAGTCATACTAGCCACTTTTGGATAGTATTAACCAGCAAGACATTAGATGATACTTATGTATCTCATCCATGAGATCTCATCAGTGTTGAAGAAATACAATAATAACATTTCTTTCCTTATAAGAAAGGGCAAAACCCTCTTCTAGGCTTGAAAGAAAAGGTATCTCAAATAAAGAAATATCTAATGGCTAGAAAGGGAAGCGTTTTCCCTTTCACCTCATGAAAGAAAGGCCATAATTCCTGTTGTCTCCCCAGCAAGTCCTAATGAGAAATTTAGATGACTCACTTTGTGATAAACTTCTTCAAACATGCTTTTGAACAACCAACCCTATTCATGTATTGGGTAGCCATGAACTCTTCCAGTCACAAGTGGTCACGTGGTATTGCAACAGGACCACTGTGACACTTTCATCCTTCTTGACAGTCTTTCTTTCCTTTTGGGTTTTAGAGAGTCTCAGCATCCTCTTAAAGAACGTTTGAGCCCTACATGTAGCTGAGA
Source organism: Psophia crepitans (assembly GCA_013399095.1). Taxonomy (NCBI): domain Eukaryota; kingdom Metazoa; phylum Chordata; class Aves; order Gruiformes; family Psophiidae; genus Psophia; species Psophia crepitans. The sequence continues at coordinate 211,343 of VWZZ01000890.1, read as the reverse complement.
ACCCCTTGACTGTTTGTGTTCAGAGGTCTAGCCGCCACTTGGGAAGTGTGAAACTATCCTGCTCTATTATCTGGATTTTCTGTAGACTTCTGACTTTTTTTCTGTGTGCCACTGGAAAGAGAAGAGCCACCTTTTTTTGCTGACTTGAGGAAGGACTGTGTCCACCAGAAAGCATTTGTAGAAATGAGCACAAAAGCATAAGCAGAGGAAGAGAAGAAGGGGGCTCTGTTATGGAAGTGGTGGTTGTTCCTCACAGCAGTACACAAAGACAAATGGAAACACTCCTGTGCAATTCATATTTTTGCACCTGAGTAAAGATTGCGTTGAATATTTTAAAGGAAAATTCAGTGTATGTCAAAAGGGGACTAGCAAATTTTTACATTGGCAATTCTGTGCCACCACAAGGCTACACACAGACTAAGTCAGTTCCAACAGGAAGGTAATTCAGAGCTTTCTGAGCAAGCTAATTTAAAGCTAGCACTGCTATCTTTACCCAGCTCTGAAGCCACTTCTCTTAGTGCTGTGTAAACTTAAGGTTAGTAACTTGGTCTATCTTTTTTGTTGTAAGCGTCACATACCTCCTTGCATGAGAATAAGCTGCTCCCCACTGTCAGAGGCATTGTCAAAGAGTGTTTCCATCGATTTCCTCATGGAACATTGCATTTTGTGGCATACCTCAAAGGAAACAGTTCCAAATACTACCATGCAAAAAAGCAGCACAGTGTATAGGCCACACTGGTTTTCTGTTTGTACCCCAGGTGTGTCTGGAAGTCCCTGAACTACTGTTGTCAGGCCTGTGAGATATAACTACAGGTATAAACCTGCTTGTTGCTAGGCATAAATTCACCACACTTGAGTAATCATCTTCACTGGAAAACAGTTCAGAAAGACTAAAAAGCCCAGATACAGGATAATGATCAGATCACTTTCCTTTACATAATCATTGCAACCGACCTCTGTGAGGCTGCAGTCTTGGGTAGGATTTGGGTTATTGCTTTAAACTGAATATTTAAGAGCTGAAAGACACTTTTCCTGTTCTGCATCTGTCTGTTCTGGAAGACAAATGAGACTACTCAGTGCTACTGCAGAGATGTTCTCCACTTGAAACGACAACCACAGCTCAGCCAAGCACCTCCATGCACGTGGAGTTCTGTATCTCCTCTCCTCCTCATCCCCTGCAAAGCCTGTATCTGCTCCAGTTTGCTCATCTGCACCTGCATATTGCAATCATTGCTGGACAGCAGGCGATTTCTGGTGCACCAAATAAGGTTTATTAGGACATTTAAGAACAATTATAGCTTTAAAGTGAATTGATTTTTTGAAGAACAGCTAAGAGTTAAGTATTTGCAGGTTGTCTAAAAGACAAAAAGATGGACCCTGACAGTGGTCTACAAATATTTGAAGAATGCAAGCAGACAAAGGGAATATTGTTACCTGGATACAGAAATTGTGGATCCGAATGTGAAATAAAAATTTAGAGCTTAGCACCAGAAAAATCCCCATCTGAATCCCAAGGGAAAGTGGTAAAAACATCATTTGTGGAGGGGAAATGTTGACAACAAAGTAGAGCTGCTTCCTATTTCTGTACACAAGGGAACAGTTTTTCGCTGAGGACATAAACGACATGACCTGATAGACCTTTTCTACCACTAACCTCCAGGACTAATATCCAAGACCTATATCCTGAACTACTGAAAACATGACTCAGGACAATGGTGTTATGCTGATTTTTATCACTTACCTCAAATTTTTAAAGAATAAAACTGGGAAACTCACTTCCTGCATCAATAAACCTGTGTGTGAGAAGTGTTTCATGCAAGGAAGTATCAGATATACTGAACCTGTTCTGCAAAAACATTTTTCTGTTTGGAGGTACCACAACAGTGCCAAAAAAATCAAGCATAATCAGACTTGTTGGTGTTTAAAGATTTATAGTTCATTCTTTAGCCAAAAGCTGTGGTAATTAGCACCACACCAGGGCCTGAACACAATCCAGTTCTTTAAGACATAACTAGTAAAGTGCCACATGGAGTGGTTTTGCGGAGGTCAGATCTGGGACATTGTTTCCTACTTGGAAAAAGCGAGTCTCTGTCATTCCTTCTTCCCTTTATGGAGACTATTTTTTCTGTCACCAAAGAGAGTGAAGTAGCCAACAGTAAAGAGACTGGAGTCCGGGCAGTAGGCAACAGAGACCCTCCAGCCAAACATCCCTGCTACAAGGAACCACCAAGGCTGATGGAAGCTGCATAAATGCAATCCATAAGTGCAACCAAATAAATCACAAAGCAGGCAAGAGAATGACTGACATAATTCATGCCACTTCGTAATGGAATACATTTTTGCTCAGCCCTGAAGAAGTTGACTTGGCCATAAACCACGTTGTCCTGGCCTTGATAAAACCCCAAATGATACTGCTGCAAAAGGTGAAGAACGCATGATCTTCTCGGAAAGGGGTTAGAAGTTACAAATAAGTTAAAAAAGCATTAAAGGGAAGTTTAATATAGCTATACAACAAAATCCAGTAAACCAAATGTTAGTTGAAAGGATGCATTCTGGTTTTGTGCCAAAAGCCATCTCCGCCCTTCTTCCTCTAAAGATATCCCTCACAGGTGGCTTGAATGTATTTTTGAGCCCGTGGTGGGGGTGTAGATTCCACAAGTGGTTTACTGGCTGAGTCAGTTTTTGTGTAACTAATACATCCACAGGTCAGGTAGAAAGTGAGATACATCATTATGATGCCTGCAGCCAGTACGAAACACGAGTCAATGCGGTTATTTATAGCTGAAGCCCAGTACTTTGTGCCGGGATGTAATATCAGACTGCAACACAAAAATAGTGGTGACAATGTCACTGTAATTTCTGAGGCTGCGTCCTCACTCCCATAGTTTCTGCACATAATAGGAGCACCTCTCCTATGAAGACAGTTGAGGTTGTTCAGTCTGGAGAAGAGAAGGCTACGGGGAGACCTTAGAGCAGTCTTCCAGTACCTGACGGGTACCTATGGGAAAGCTGGGGAGACACTTTTTATCAGGCAGTGTAGTGATAAGATAGAGTCTAATGGCTTTAAACTAAAAGAGAGTAGATTTAGATCAGCTATAAGGAAGAAATTATTTCCTGTGAGGGTGGTGAGGCCCTGGCACAGGTTGCCCAGAGAAGCTGTGGAGGCCCCATCCCTGGCAGCGTTCAAGGCCAGGTCGGATGGGGCTTTGGGCAACCTGGTCTAGTGGAGGGTGTCCCTGCCCATGGCAGGGGGTTGGAACCAGATGGTCTTCAAGGTCCCTTCCAACCCAACCCACTCCATGATTCTATGATAAAATGTGTGATGCTTTGCTGTCATTTGGTGATGTGAAATACCTGACTGACACTCATACCTGGCTGACCTAGGAAAGCAAATATCATGAGTCAAGCAGTCAGGGTACAAGTTCACTAGTGACCTTGATGTGAGACAGCACATCACCTTTTTCAGCTAACAGGCTAAACTAGGAGGAAAATGTAAACTCCTCCTCTTTCCCTCCAAGGCTATTTTTCCACTGTATTTTATTCTTTGATTGACTGACATTTTTCATGCACAAGATTTTGTTCATAAAAAGCATGAACATGTTTCAGAATTCAAAAAATATGAAGGGCTCTGAAACTCTGCCTATATTATGTACTTCTTTCTGTGCTGTGTAGCACTTCTGAAGTTATCCTACTTCTGCAGTACCTGTACTTTTTTTATAAATGAAAGGTTTATCATATTTGTTTTTCTTTATTTCCTTTATAAGGAGATTTTACACAATGGTATGTAAGGTTGTTTGCTAGCCAAGAGAGATTTAAAATTATTTGAAAAAATTTATTTATTGCCATGCAGAAAAAATTATTTCAAAAAACAGATGGAAGAAGGCTTGATTTATGTCCTCTTTTTCAGTTTCAGTTAAAGAAAGAGGTGCAAGCAACCAGAAAAGAACATTAGCTCTGACGACTTTTGTTGTAAGACAAATTACGAGAAGTTTGTGCCACATGCATCGGGTGGATCTCTGCTGGGTATGCATGGATTCTGTGAGGCTCAGATGCTGTGAGCCTCCTGATGAGCAATACAAAAGCAGTTCTGGTGGTTTGGAACTATTTCCACTTTCCTTGGCCATTAAAGGATAGACACTATGATCGAACTAAAAAAAAAAAATAGTTTTACATGACTCTGCTGCCTTTCTGTGGTTTCCTGGCAGCACTGAGCAGCTGTGATCTGTAAGCAGAGAGGACGGCTCCCACAGAACCCAGAGCAGTCGTCTAGGCCAGGAAGGGAAAATCCCCTCCTTGATTCACCACTTTCTTACGCCTGCCCTTTTTGTGACATCAGCAAGCAATGACTCCTGTATGACTCAGTATGACAAGAATTTACTATGAAAAAGTTTAATTTCATAGTTATGTGCTTTAACCAATGACTACCTAGGGTATCCTATAGGATACAGACCTAAATCCTGTATGGTAGAGTTAATATTAAACTGTCCTCCCAACTGCCGCTGTTTAAATCAGTCAGCCCAAAGCCTGTAAGATTTAGCCTAGAACTTTTCACACACTAGTGAGCTAACAGTAGTTTGTTCATATTATTTGAGGCAAGGGCTGGAGATCCATGCAGAGTTCCTGTAGCTCTTGAAACTTCTCTTTAATAGTACATGCCAAGGATAAACTGTGCTCAGCCTCTGTTCTCCATCCACATTTGTGAAAGCGGCATTACTTATCGACTCTCTAAAAGCAGTTTGAAGATGACTGCGTATCTGAAAAATGCTTTCAAAAAATAAAGCACTGAATTTGTGCACTTTTTTTTTTCCCCCAAAGGGGCAAGGATTCACCTCACCAGCTTCAGCAAACTAGAAACTGTTCAAACAGAAGGAAGCAACTTCCAAGGACCATCTATTACTTTCTAATAATATTTGACAGGGTTGTCCTGAAGTTGAAGATTTTCTTGCCTCAGAGCTTACAAACCTCATCCTGAAACTGTTCCAGCTCAGAAAGGTTGGGCCCATTTCAGGAGTCTGAATCACGGGACAGAATCTCCAGTACTCCTCCTTTCTTCACTGCCTCATGCGGTTTGACGCTGTCTTACACGGTGTACAATGTAGTTAACAGCCGTGGATTTTGTATAATGGAGTAATCACGCAACTCTTGCAGTTGAAGAGAGATACTTCACAGTCAGTTGTTCTCAGCACTCCCTGGGAACTGGAGAGGGTAAATCAGCTACTGCTTGAGTGCCCTCTTTCCACAGAGATTGTCAGCTGCTGTGAAGCAAAGGTCAGTGATGATGCCTGCGCTGACCAGGAAAACCCTGTGTGTTTGGTACTGGTGCTCCCCAACAGTCACCCAGCCCCTCCTGTGGCAGGAGAGAAAGAAAACAGGGAATATTTTTAATTCTAAATAAAGATTGAGCTCTTTAGCAGGTTGAAAACATCAGGGTGCATTTCTCACTTCAGAGAAGGTCACAGCAGTGGAAGCCCACTTGTGCTCAGTGGTGTTACTGTGCAGCGTTTGAGACTGACTTTGGGTCTGGTGGCTCTAGAGTATGAAGCTAAAACGTTGATATCCCTTTTTTTACAGAACAAAGCAGGCATTTGATCTTCATTGTGACTGAAACCAGCCCACAAAGAGGTTGTGCTGTCTGCTCTGGTGTGGGAAACTGTCCTCACCTCTGTCAAGCTGTGAGATGATTCCTTACTCTGCACGGTACAATATGCAATGTGCTTACCACAAGAGCTTTTGAAACCCTCCATTCCCTGGGTGTTTCATGAACCAGTCTGTTAAGACAGACTCTAACATCAGTTTCCCTTAAATCAACAGGTAAATATGGGCCTGAGCTGAGGAGGTGTACTCCTGGAAAACTTAATCACTGGCATTTTCATATAACCTGGGGTGACAGGGAAGCAAAATACTATCATAGAATCATAGAATCATTAAGGTTGGAAGAGACCTCCAAGATCAGCTAGTCCAACCTTCTCCCTGCCACCTATTACCCACTAAACCATGACCTTAAGTACCACATCCAAACTATGAATAACTTCTGTCCATCCTGCAAGACTACTCACTGTGGAAGCAAAAAAAGCTGTGCAAAACATGCTCTAACTTGGCAGTGTAAAACAGGAAAGATCTACTTATTGGCCCCCTCTGAAAAGGGAACAAAATACAAAAAGATCAGCCTTTCCATGCCTGTTATCTTAATTTTCCTCTGGTACTTTTTGTCTGTATTCTCAGTCCCTCCCTTAGCTAGGCAGCCGTCTTACTCTCACTTGTACTGTAACTTCCATGTCTCAGTATCAGGTTCAAAGATAAAAGGTGCCTTCAAGCCATAGTATGAAATCTCGAAACTAGCTCCTGCCACCAAAGAACATTTCTCAGATTAAAACTGGCAGAGATTTGACAAGTAACATTCTTCAGCTGCACCATATGTCTGCCCACCTGCCCTAATGGCAAAATAAATGCGTTAGCTTAAAACAGCTTAAAATTTAGGTGTGCTAAGAACACCCATGTAGTCAGTTATGGTGGCTCAGCTGCCTTATCAAACCAGTGCATTAATTTGCAGCTGATCATGTCCTCATCCTATAAATTGAAATATCGTTTAAGAAAGAGTTAATCTAGAAATATTTCCTTTTATGGGAATGATAGTTTAGTACCAGTGCTTTACCTACAGAAACAGGTGCAGACTAAGTGGAAATCTGTATTTGTGACTCATATATTTATAACCAGTACAATTCGAAATTTTTATCAAATCTTGGTTCCTTCATAAGAATGCAGCTGGCATGTATTTGCTCTTTAAAATCCTGTGACAGCCTTTGGGCAGAATTATGGCATATTTTGTGTTTGAGCATGGAACAAATTGGGTTACTCCAAACTATCCAAAACTAATTTCTGTACTCTTTTATTTTTATTATGATAATTTCATTGAGCCCTGCTGGGTACACAGTATGATGGAAATTTTGCTTAGATTTACAAAAGAGACAGAAAAGAGACATCACTCAGTCTCAAGCAATAGGTCTAAATATATGTGGGTCTGGAAATACTGACATGACATAAAATTTCTCTCCAACACAGCCAGCAGGATTTTTCACAGAAGTAAATACTTAAAGCAAATAGTATGCTAGATCACCCTGCAGGGCACAGAGACCTGTGCTAGCTCTAAAGGAACTAACCCAGGTACTGGGAGATTTTTACTTTATCCAGCTGTGTATTTGGTGTTAGCTCAGATAACACAGAACTGTGCAGCCTTAACGTGGACTTTAGAAGAATCACAGAATATTTATAGATCTTCATACAAACTAAGATTTCATTGTAATCCAACCTCAAAAAACCCTATTTTCTCATGAATCTGTCAGGAACTCCAGAACAGAAATGAAAATTACTGGAAAACATAAAGTCTCATGATTTCATATTAGATACCACCTTTTGTGAATATGTCACCTCCTCATTACCCTTCTAGTAGCGGATAGTCTGAGACATCATAGATGACTGCCATTAAAATAGACTCTGATAAACAGTCGTAATTAAAGCTGTGCATCTTCAGTTTTCTCATCAGTCACATGCAGTCATAGAATCATAGAATCACTAAGGTTGGAAAGGACTTCTGAGATCATCAAGTCCAACTGTCAACCTAACATCACCATGCCTACTAGACCATGTCCTGGAGCGCCACATCTATGCATTTTTTGAAGATCTCCAGGGACGACAATTCAATCACCTCTCTGGGGAGCCTGTTCCAATGCCTCACTACTCTTTCCATGAAGAAGTTCTTCCTAATATCCAATCTGAACCTGCCTTGATGCAACTAGAGGTCATTCCCTCTCGTCCTGTCGCTTGCTACTTGGGAGAAGAGACCAACACCCTCCTCACTACAACCTCCTTTCAGGTAGTTGTAGAGAGCGATCAGGTCTCCCCTCAGCCTCCTCTTCTCCAGGATAAACAGCCCCAGCTCCCTCAGTCACTCCCCATAAGATTTCTTTTCCAGTCCCTTCACCAGTTTTGTTGCCCTTCTCTGGACACACTCCAGCAGCTCAATGTCCTTCTTATACTGAGGGGCCCAAAACTGGACACAGTACTCAAGGTGAGGCCTGACCAGAGCCGAGTACAGAGGGACTATCACTTCCCTACTCCTGCTGGCCACGCCATTCCTGATGCAGGCCACAATGTCATTGGCTTTCTTGGCCACCTGNCCTCGGCCCATCGATCCAACCTGTCCAGATCTCTCTGGAGAGCCACCCTACCCTCTAGCAGACTGACACTGCCTCCCAGTTTAGTGTCATCTGCAAACTTACTGAGGGTGCACTCAATCCCCTCATCCAGGTCATCTATAAAGATGTTGAGCAACGCTGGCCCCAAGACTGAGCCCTGAGGAACACCTCTAGTGAATGGCCGCCAACTAGATTTAACACCATTCACCACAACTCTCTGGGCGTGTCCTTCCAACCAGTTTCCAACCCAGCGAAGAGTGTGCCGGTCCAATCCATGAGCTGCCAGCTTCCCTAGGAGAATGCTGTGCGATACTATAAGGTCAAGGTAGATGACATCCACAGACTCTCCCTCATCTACTAGGTGGGTCACCTGATCATAAAAGGAGATCAGGTTGGTCAAGCAGGACCTGCCCTTGAGGAACCCATGCTGGCTGGGCCTGGTTCCCCATCCATCTCTCACTTGCTCAGAGAGCACTCTTAAGACAAGCCTCTCCATGATCTTTCCTGGTCCCTTTTAGCAATCTCAGGATGAGTCTGTCACAAGCTTAATTTGCAATACAGTATGTTTGGTTGTAACTGTGGCTTCAGATCCATAAGGTATCTACAGAAGGATGTCAAAACGCCGCAAGTAATAGAGCTCTAAATGACACTTACAATGGCATGGGAAAGTGAAAAATACTGGCAGATATTGAAACAGAAGTTTCCAGTGTGTGAGTGTAAATTTATGAGTCTCCTTGTTTACATGAGTTTGAACACTCAACCTATAGCTTAGTTTAGCATCTAAACCAGACTCATCAAATATTTTAAAGGAATTGAACTCCTCCTCTTTTACAGAAATTAGTACAGTTTCAAAGGATGCTTGCCTCATTTCTCATGAAAGCTCCAGTGCTTCCACATTAAAAAGTATTTCAAAGTGTTGCAATCCTACCCAATTCTGGTAGGATCAACTCCATTTATTACTTTTGGTCATCTTTCTGGCTCACCTATTTAAAAGACAAAAAAATTGATAAACCAATTTCAAGTTGCACAGCTCAAACCTAAGCTATGATGGTTAACTGTATCTGAGGAGCTTTCATAGCTGCTGGTGACTGACTAATATAAGATTTGGTAAAATAAAGGGAAGTAATTTTTACATTATTTTTCACAGACACCATTTCATTGTTTAGCAGAAATTTTTAATTAATAATTATAACCAGGTTTATATGTTTGCATGACCACTTTTCTGGGCACTTCAGTTATCCCCGTTGACATAAGAGATGGATTCAATAAATGAGGTATTCTGAAAACAATGGGAAGTGGTACAGGACATAAATTCTAGCTGTACTGTTAGAAACACTAGACATTCTGTTAAACCATTTTTTTTAATTACATCAATTTTCTGAAAAGAAAATTGCACTTTTTTCAGGCAAATACCAATAGTGCTTGATATATTATAATTTCCACAAAGTTATATGCAAGATCAAAATTTAGAACAGATGAAAGGGACAAGTTCTTTTTGACTGGTACTTTCAATGTAATGCATCTTGGATTTGACCTCATTCTGTCATTCCAAAGAACATAAATACTAGTGAAGAAAACAGACTAGTGATATTCTTCAAAATTGTCTAAATATATTCCATATTACCTTATATATATGCAACTCTTGATCTTCCTCTACTGCAGTACTGATGTTATTGTTACCATATGGTTGGCCATGTGCCTTCATTTACCCTGGTTCAGTGGTCCAACAAACAAGGGAGAAAAAGATTGGAATCACATTCAGTGCATATAACTGGTGAAATAAGGATATGTAACAGAAAAAGCAGTATGCCAAAGGAGAAAAACCTTCTCCAATGAACATGAGAACATGCCAAAACCTAAGGAATTTCACTTTCAAAGACAATTCTAATTTGTGAGCAAAATCCAGTGGCTGTAAGGACAATATGTACTTAATGCCTTCCCCTTAGCCCCCGTGTTCAAAGGTTTTGGCTTTGTTTTGCAAGGCTTGCTTGATGAAGGAACCACTTAAGGTGATGAAATACACAATATCCCAATGCCCATCCAACCGATATATAACAAAGCTTGCCTGCATTATGTTATTCTTTGGTCTATGGATTAATCCTGGCAGTTGTTTTCTAGCAAATATCAACCCTCAGTGGATCATGTTGAATCATTTACCTGGAAGTCTGGGTTTCATTGTCATTCAACTAAACAGTAATGCTTCGTTTACTTAACTGGATTCAGGCAGTGTAAGTTACCCCGGATATCTACAGAGTGAATGTTAGAGTATTATCTCTGTGAAACCATTCTGCCAACCCAAAAAATGCATGTCTGTATTCCTTTAAGACTTTGGGGTGAAATAGGCTGTTTACCACATCTAAATATTATGTTGCAACCATATCCACTTCCTCTCATCATCTCCCTCCAGTTAGCCCTCAAGCCAACCAAATGTCCTCATCTGAAGCTAACAGAAGATTCTAATAAAACTACGAATGTGCCTACACTACACTGGTGCAAGACTGAGCCAAAGGACGTTTGCTGTAACAACCTTTATTGTCTGGTTTTAAGAGCTTGAATCTCTGTTACGCAGTTATTCCCAATACATCAGTTTGGCATTAGGACTTATTGCCATGTATCCCAGAAGATTCCCTTATGCAGAGAGAGCACGCAGAGAGCGTCTCTCTAAATACATATAGGGCAAACATTTCTGTTACAGAACAAACGTCTGAGGAAATGCTTTTTTGGGGGGTGAATGCTGAGCTTGGGTGATATATACATAGAAAACTGCATAGATACAATTGATGATGTGATTGCTGTACAAAAAACAGATGTTTATGAGTCACTTAGAAAAAAACCAGCTAATACAGGAAAACGGTCTTGGATTATTCTGAAAAGGTCCATGGTCAGCTTGGGGTCCAGATCCTCTGCATGAGACAGTCTACAAGAAGTGAAGAAACATCATCATGCCAAAATATGATGGCAGTCTTATTGGGACAGCTTAGCACCTTTTTCTCCTCTGATATCACTGTCAGTGAAAACATATCCATTGCATTTGTCTGACACTCAGCTGCTCTGTACAACTTCCTGAGGACGGGAGGTGAGGAGGCAGGTGATGAGCTCTTCTCACTGGGATCCAGTCATAGGATATGTGGAAATGGTTCAAAGCTGCACCAGGAGAGGTTCAGGCTTGACATCAGGAAGTATTTCTTTACCAAGAGGGTGGTCAAACACTGGAACAAGCTTCCTTGAGAGGTGGTCAATGCCCCAAGCCTATCAGTGTTGAAGAGGCATTTGGAAAATGCCCTTAATAACATACTTTAAAATGGTCAACCCTGAATTAATCAGGCAGTTGGGCTAGATGATCATTGTCCCTTCCAACTGAAATAGTCTACGCTATTCTATGCTATCTACCTACCTCTGCATAGCTCTGAGTCATTCCAAGACCACTTTGGCCTTGGAAAAAAACAACTCAGTTATACTCATTAGTACATATAAGATTTTATTACAGTAAGCATTTGGCAGGATGAGGACAAAGGGATATCATGGTGGAAATTCTCTGCAGTGCTTCCCACTGTTTGCTGAGAAACATCTGAAGAACTAGGGGTGAATAGCCTTGCACAAGACTGTGCCAGGATAGCAGGGAATTGCCTAATGGGGCTGTGTAAGCTGGAAATGAACCCACTGAAGCAAGCTCAAAGAATATAAGAGATTTAATGCCTACTGTAGGCCTCGACTTCCTTGCTGAACATGTTAACGTTTACAGTTAATTGACTGAAAAGATCTGTGTTATTTTCTGAATGTCATTTGTCCAGGGGACCTGTGTGTCTTCTATGCATTCCACATGGAGTGGGGATAACAAAACAAAAGGCTGCTGTAATTTTATGTAGCTGCCCAGTGTTGGTGACTCTGAGTTGGCCAACATTTCCCCCCTCTTGATTTCTGTATGTCTACTATCACTACTTACTGATTTTTGTTAGTCTTCTAGTCTCCAAGAGATTTATACCATCTAATACTTTCATGCAATGCTTCTTCCATATATACATTTTTCTGGTTTTACTTTGCAAATAGATACCACTGTGGAGAACAATATATGTTTTTAAAGATAATGAAATGAGAATTGAAGCAGTATTAAAAGTGGAGCAGCTGGCTATGATGATTTGGAGGTGCTAAGCAGGTAATGGCTTGGGCCGTAGAAGAGAGGTGCTCAAGTGTTAGACCATGCAGATAAAGACCATGGAAGGACTAGTGGTGTTTGGCTAATGAAGAGTTCAGTTTCGTTTTCTGAACCTGGTCCAAACGTGCTACAGTCCTGTACATCGCAGTGTAGATACTAGGAAGCAGCAAAACACAAACTCATTAAACTGAGGCACCACAAAGAAAGGAAAACAAACAGAGAAAGAGTCCTGTAGTCCTGCTGTTGTGCTCTATTTGCCAGTGTAAAGTAGCAAGTTCAGTTTCTGGGTGTTCCTACTGAAAGTTTAAATTACTCCAGCTTGTGCTCCCAGTTGGCAGCATAGAAAGCTAAGTTGTACTATCAGGATGCACAAGGATAAGAAACGTTTCCCTGCAGGCAGACACTGTGTTCCAAGGCTGAAACAAGCACAGCTTGTTTTCTCACCGGCTGGGGAAAAGCAGAAACTTTGAACAACTTGGAAGGACCTAGATAATCAACAACAGAGGATGCTGCTAAGTCTTGCCCTTTACCAGTTTTTTTCCAGTCTTCCAATCACACTGCATACTCCCTCATTTCATTTTTTGCACCCAGATGCTTCCAGATGGGAGTGAAAAAAATCACAAAATTAAAAGTATAAACCACATGAGGAGTAGGGTTCTAAATCCCTTCTTCCATCTACATCCTCACCTCAGCAGTGTGCTGGGTATACTCTTAATTCTCCTCTTCCCAGACCTAAATCTGATATTCCTGGCTGCACATGTCCCGCCTGCACTAGAAGGGGAATTGCCTCCTGATTTTATTTACCATCTGGGAAATGAAGGCACTTTATTGAAAAATGAGACCTCTGGGTTTCAGACCTCTTACTCTGAGAGATCAAGAACGTCATTTAACTTCCTGTGTGTAACTCCAGTGCAGAAGGCGGCTGCCTCGTCCTCAGTTTGGTTGGGCTAGAAGTTGTTTTAGGAACATCTGTTGTGAGTTGTCATGCTGCGAACTTTAGTCACAGGCATTTTTCATGAAAAATGTAAAGTGAATTTGTTTATGTCTTGTGCAGGATTGGTACTTGCAGTCTATTTCCTAATGCTCCCACAGGGTCATTGGTGAAAGCCCCAAGCACTTCCTTTACTTTCCTTGGAAAGCAATTGCATAATAAAACAATTCTTATTAACACGCAGTTATTAATTTTATACTAAGCGCAGAGTTACTTTAATTTCACATTTGAATGATGTTTCCAATGACGTCTATATCAAGCTTCTCTTGTTACATATACTTTTATTCCGATCATTATTATTTCTGTCTCAGGGATGGGTGAAGCACTAGTCGTTCAGCTCTCCCTTTTCCAAATTTTTTTCCTACAAAAAACCTACAGGGACTTCACTGGGAACTGAGGTGGAAATTCAGTTTCTTTAACTGTCCGTACTGCTGGGTGGATCCTGCCTTCAAATCCCTGCTTCCTAGACATACTTCACATGCACGTCAGAACGACCTCACTCACGCAACCGTGTAGTATTTCCCCTGCTGAGAACACTGCGTGACCACGGAGGAATGGGAGGAATGAGTCCTCTTTCACACTCGATTTGGTAATCGGCTACCAAGAGGCAGCATTTGCCACTGGAGAAAAATGCCTTATAGTAACAAATCGCTTGGATTCCTGAGAAACTAGTGGGGAAACCTGCCATCAAACAAGATAGTATTTATCGTATGCTCTCATGTAAGTACTTGCCCTTTTGTCCTGCAATATTGCATAAGCACGGCAAACAAGTAGCCACTGTGTAATGTATTCAGATATAAAGCCATGTTTTGAAATCTCCTCAAGATGCTTTCTATTTGCTGGATTTCATCCTACAGTTTTACTGTATTATTACTGTGAAAACACGCTGAATCTTACATGAATAAAAATTGATGTTCTGTTCTTATTGCCTGCCAAAATATTCATACATATCCAGATTGTACGAGTAGGTGCATGTTGAATTCTCTATTAAATATTCTTTGTTCTTTGAGGAAACGAATTCAACAGAATATATTATTCATTAGCCTTCCAACGAAAACCTGAAACTGAATAGAGCCTGAGACATCCTGAACCACAGAAAGATTGACTATCATGTTTGGGGAAGCCAGACAGACATTGTCTCCCATGCACATGAATAATTCATATAAAGTTTTTCAGGCGTGAAAAATAGTGGGCTGTGGAATCAACCCTCACCACAAGCCAGCAACCATATTTGAACCTACATCCTCTTAAGTAATATGTTCAGGGACAGAAGCAGCTTTACCAGTGTCCATTCTGACACCGAGGGGCTTATTGAAATTTAACACCTTTTCAAGTCATGATGCATGAAGCTGCTTAGTGCCTTGGAGGGCTACAGTGTCTAAAATGATAATGCACAGAATTGAAATGAAAAAAACACCAAAAAACTACTTCTGATCTTGAATGTTTAAATTAAGTTATATTAGCTTCATCAGTTGCTGAATCAGGACCTGCTTCTTCACTGGTTTTTGAGATGGATTCACCAACTGGCAGTGAGATAAATGGGGTAGTCAAAACCTTTCAAGAATATCTGTACTCAGCTGATAATTACTTTGACAGCTAACATATGGCCTGACATATAAGAGTGAAGGTTAGTAAACTAGATTGTGCCAAAAGAGGTTATGAGTACAAATAATGCTTTGTGAGTATTGGGAAAAGACTGAGTTCATGTTTTATGCAACTGTAGGAGGCAATTGTGTGTAAAGTGCACGTTATAGCATTTCAACCAGGCAGGTTGCTGCCGCCTTTTCCCCGGAGGAACATGAGGATATCAATAATTCTGAAAACTGGCAGAAACAGAGGAAACAGCAGTAAACACATAGCCCTAATCTGCTTTTAATGTAGACTATAAGATACTTACAAGGGTGTTGGCCAACAAAGAGCTTCCCTCAACAGATTTCATGCACAAACATCAAAGCAAGCCGATAAAATCGTAACATTTGAACACTTATATCCGTCTCTGTCTTTCAGTTACAATTGTAAACCAGGCTAGCAGTCTTCAGAGAAGAGCTATTTCACTGCAGAGAAAGTAAGGTCACTGATACATTTTATTAGGCAAATCTTTTCTGCTGTGCTTTTTTTTTTCTTTTTTAATAATAAGATTTATAAATAGATTAAATCCTCCTCTGAGGATAACAGTGATGAGCAAATTAATCTTGCTGAATGTGTAGGCTTTGGATAATGAGGGTTTCTTTGTTTAGAAGAATATTGACAGTAGTTGGGGTTCTTATTAAATTTGGCTCTGTTATTAGTTATATCTTATTTATGTTAATTCTTTATTCCTATGGGGCAGATAGAAGGCAGAGCTTTCCACAAGCCTTGCTGGTTAATGTATCTTGTATTTCATTGCAATCACTTCAGCAGATTTATTGTGTCAGAGAGAGAGATGCAGCACAGGTTGTGTATAAAGACCTTTCTGCCAGCCAAACAGCACGATTTCTATTTCCAGGCACCAAGATAAAAGAAATTAGCTGTGCCTTAGCAATTAAAGGTGAAGAGGGGTAGTTCAGTAGGGCTCTTGGGAAGATCAAGGCCTGTGCTTTCCCTTGACTGTGCTTCTTAGTAGAAAATTGAACTAACATTTAACATGACTAGAACAGTTTACTGTTTTTTACAATGTATTTTTAATCTATTTTTATTACTTTATTATTATTTGTCTGCAGTTTTATTTTAAAATATTTATCTTCTTGTTTCATGCAGAAATGCTGCACTCAGCTGACCCTTGGAAATTAATTCATAAATTCACTGTAATGAAGAAAAGCTACAAAACCCGTTGGCTGACTGTAACTGAGGACTGTTATTTCAGGGATAAACAAGTAAGGAAAATTATTAATCTAGAGGAGTGGGAGTATATAAGATTATGTATGTACTGGACAGTCCTCTGTTCATATTCTTCCCTCATCTATTTATATCTGTTATATGACCATAAGTACCAGGTTTTACCTCTTCACATGACATCTAGTCACACGATAGAAGAGAAAACCACGCAGCAGACATTCTGCCGTGTGGCATCAGGGACTGCAGGGCCCTTCAAGAAAGAAGGCAGTGGAAAGTGAGATAGTAACACAGTTTGTCAGTCTTGCAAATTTCTGAACATATCTGAGAGGTTCCTGAAGAAGTACAGCAAGAACAAGTGAGACACAGGTTCATTTGATGGTTGGACTAGAGATCCTTGAGGTCTCTTCCAACCTTAATGGTTCTATGATTCTATGATTTTGTAACTATGACGAGCTCCTGGGCTGCATGTTCCCCACTGTGTGAAGATAAGTGCTTCACAAATACGTGATCAAAATCCTGTATTCAAAAGGGAGGATGCTAATTTTGTCTACCTGAATACAAAGATAGACAAAACATAAAGATGAAACAGAAGCACAGGAGATAGGTGACTTGTCTAACATCACTTGGAAGCTGCAAGTAAATCCCGAGTTTTGTTGCATTGTCCATGAGCTCATACTGTGGAGGGTTGACCTTGACTAGCTTCCAGGAGCCCACCAAGCCACTCTCCACTCCTCCTCAGCAAGACGGGGGAAAATAAGATGAAAAACTTGTGGGTTGAGATAAGCACAGTTCAAGGAAGACAAGCAAAGGCCACACACAGAGGAAAGGCAAAAGAAAAGATATATTTTGTACTTCCCATAAGCAGGCAATTCCATCCACATCATGGGAAGTAGGGCCCCAGTACATGTAGTGGTTGCCTTGGTAGACAAATGTCTTAATAATTAACGCCTTCCCCTCCTCCTTTCTCTTAGCCTTTTTTTCTGAGCATGACATCATACAGTATGGAATATCCCTTTGGTCAGTTTGGGTCAGCTGTCCTGGCTGTGTCCATTCGCAGCCTCTTCCCACCCACCCCTCACCCTCAAACATACTGGCCTTTGGGAGTGGGGTGGGGGTACAGAGACTTTTGATCCTGTGGGAGCACTACTCAGGAGTAGGCAAAACGCTGGTGTGTTCTCAACACCTTCTAGATACAGCTACAAAGCACAGCACTATAATGACTGCTGTAGGGAAAGTTCACTCCATCCCAGCCAGACCACATAGGCATACTAAACAAAATGTACACCCTGAGTTGTATTTGAGCCAACAAAATGTATTAGCAAGGAATCAAAGAAAACAGCGGATAACTGGAGTGAGAGGAAGATGGGGAAATTGCTTTGATTTACTTGCATACTGTCCAGAATATAATTGCAACAAGCAATCACAAGCTACAGGTTGGACATGATTTTGGACAGTGGTTTTCCACTTGACCTATGACTTTTTACTTTGCGATATCCTGAAACTTCCTCCACTGCTAAGTATATTTGTACTCGTGTAGAACACATTTCAAAATCTGTCTATAGACTGGGCACAACAGAATGACAACAAATCGAAGATTAGAGCAGTAACAAATCTAAAAATGATACCATGGTCATGAAAGAAGACAAATATTCAGCTACAGAAAAGACACTGCAAACATGAGGCCTGTGTAAATAAGTTACTGTGTTCATTTTGCAGCTGACTGTAACTGAGGCCCTTGCCATCTTATTTGTACCATCTTACCTTGAACAGTTTAACAGGACTGAGCCTAGTTTCTTGCACGCTCTCGATGTTTTGCATATAAAAAATCCAGCTCTGAGTCTATCTCTACCTACTTCGTGTTACTCTGACTATGCAAGACCATCTGGATCTCAACCCTTCCAGGGATTCATGACTCAAGCCCCCAAACTAATTACCCTGGGGCAATTCATATCTAGAAACAAAGTCTTCAAGGTTTCCAGGCTCTCTTCTTTGGTGTTAATTTCATTTCTTAAGCTGGGATGGTCAAAATAGCTCTGGTGCTATCAATTTAACCTGTTCTCCTAAAACTGCTTTCATGTAAGGACAGCTGCCAGTAAGCAGCAATTATTCTAGCAGCTCTGTAGTTTTGTTCTCTCACTAAACTGGGTAAAAAAGCTTCCCAGACACAAAAAGTGTGTCTGTATTGTCATTACGACATGGTAAGTCCTGGAATCTGCCTGCTGTGGCCAGGATTATACATTCATGACGTAGCCCACAGTCTTTTACTGTTCTGCAGCCAGGGGCAGCCAGCGCAGAGCCAGACACAGCCCTGCAGAGCACAGCCTTGGCCTGGGGCTCCCACTGCTCCTGCCCCTCTAGCTGTCTCTGGTATAATGATTTAGCTCATTGTGTTTGTATGGGCAAAGTACAAGCTCATTGTTCTTGTGCTTTTGCATAGTCCTTTCTCAAACTCATGAACTTCCTGTAATCAATTAATTAAATTTTTGTTTCACTTAATTTGTGTTTTTGTGCTCTGACTGTTAAAAAGGTACAACATGGAGTTTGGAGCCTCAGAGGAGCTGAAGCTAAAAACAACAGTGAATTATGTCTCTTCCTTCCCAATCCTAGATTGCTCCAACATGTGTGGAGCCACCTGATATGGCTTCCCCCAGACAGCTGCAGCTTCTGGGGACTACTCCAAAGGGACTTGACAGGGAAGAAGGAGTTTCCTTCAAACAGCTTCAGTGGAGCTGAACTGGTAGGATCCTGCCAAGGCAAAAACACTGAGAGTCCTTTACCATGCATAAATTCTGTGATTCTGTGATTCTGTGATAAAAAGCAAACCTTTCAGCTTTTACTTTTTAGAGCAGAGTATATGTAAAATAACCAAATGGGAAGACAAGAAATACGTTTCAGGTATTTATTTGTTTGTTTAGCTGAGAATCTAAGTGAAGATCATGATGAGGATGACAGCGGTTTCCCAAGATCCTTCCAAACACCATGCACCATTCTCACATGGAAAAGAGGCTCTGTCCAATTGTTCAACTGAGACTAAAGCTTCAGCATCTTGGGTCAGACAAATACGTGCTTACCTTGTCAGTGTTCAGGACAGCTTCTGGCTGGTTGTATAGCAAGAGGCTTGGAGTCTGAGGAGGTCAAATATCTTGTCTCACTGCAAGAGAGGTAAGAGCCCAGAAATCTCTACTTTTGGTGTACCTATGATGCCCAAAATGTATAGCTTCTTGGCCAGAAACGGAACCAGGAACAAGAAATCCCTATGGCCCATTCCTGAGTACTCACAGGACAACTGCCAGCCTGTTGCCTTTTCAGTTGTTCCAGGCTGTGCAGGCAGAACTGCACAACTAAATCTGTCGGTCTGATCTGTGTAGGATTCTTCAAAAATGTCACCCCATTGCCTCATCTCATCATTTTGAAGTGAAGCTTATTTTTGTGGACATGGTGAACACCACAGAAGCCATTGACTCCAGCAAAAACTCAAACTGAGACAATATTTGGTGTCTCAAGATTGCATCCAAAGTAGTTCATATTGAAGTTGAGAATCCTGAATTAGTAGGCACTTCTCCAAACATTTGGCCTAAGGATCAGTATTTCTTGGTTTTCAAAATACTAAACCATTTCCGCAAGTATTCTACAGCCCTAGGTTGAAAGGAAGTTTATAAACAAAAAATATATGTTATTAAATAGAAAAGGGAGAAAGCCGGTTTCATCGAAATATGAGAAATTATCTAAAAGATTCTAAAGATAAGGAAAATACTTTAAGGAAATATTTGCATATGTTTACCAGGAAGGCACTGTAATTCAAGTATATATGCTAATAAACTCAAAAAGTATGATAAAAGAGAGGAACACATACTTTTCAATGAGCTCATGTGACGCAAAGCTGAGGGATATTTGTTATCATTATTGAGACAGGCTACAGAAAAGAACTCAGTATACATCCTACAAGGACTGTTGAAGCATCCCGAGGCAACAGTTCCCTTCTTTGTATGGGTGTCACTCACAAATACATACAGGACACCCAATAGTTGCAGGATACACTAATTACCCTGGCACAAATAAAACTGGAGAGGCATTGCCCTGAATTTATACCAGAATAAAGAAACTCTTTCCATGCTCACTGTTTCAGAACAGATGGAAGTTATTGACTCACCTAAATTGCTTCTCTACTTGCACGGTGTGTTACACAGAAGACTGTACTGCTGTTTTTCTAGGAACAGAACACGTTGCAACAGATTCTAGCAGTCTAAGTGGATCGATCAGGTCATTTGCGATTCAGGTGTTAGCAGTTAACTGTTATGGTCTTTATGAATATCTCCGAGCAAATGAAAAAGAAAAAGGATAATTATTTTTCATGAGCTTTTTTCCAGAGTAAGGGCTCTTCAAGTCAAATTGAATTTTAAAGCAGGATTGTTGCCATAAAGATTTGCAGAGGGTCAGTTCAGAATAAGCCTAATTGTAACAAATTAATACAGGATCTGGCAGATGTTGTGGGCCTTGTTTGCAGCAGTGCTGTAGAAGAATTCAACAGTTTCAGTGAGCCATGAGCACAGAAGTGGATTTTCGCATGACGGAGCATAGCGAACAATGAAAGAGTGAGATTTGGAGAATGCCTGTATTTACAGTCAAGAAACTGTGGTGGCTGGTTGTGCTGCTGGTTGTGCATAATCAGGCAAAGAGCAGTGGAGAGTACCTAACCTTAATGTTTCTTCTTCTTGCTGGAACACTTGAAACAGGAAGCAAGGTAATTAGAGAGGAAAGGAGCCCCTTCTCTTACCCGTCTACTGTTACAGCAGTTACAGGGTTTGAAGGGAGTAGAAATTGCTCATGCAGGAGGAAAAGACTGAAGCAAGAAAAGGGATAGTTAGAATGTACCAAGAGTGACAAGGGCAGAAAAGCAACGCTGGAGGACCAGACGCTGACCAAAGAAGGTTTCAGAGTGCTGGGGAAACAAACTTGGGGAAATACATACCCTTCAGATTTGGTCATTGTTCTTAAACTACTCAGGGCAGATGTCTATGTGTGTTTTATGCTCCAAATACGTGCTGTAATCAGGAAGGCTGACACCTTGTTGGTGAGTTTCAAAGGTGGCAATTTAAGTTACAGGCAAATCTAGGAATAGAATATATTCCAGAGCCAAGGATGGCAGGACCATACAGTCTTATATTCGTGAAAGCAAAACCTACCTTGGGAGTTAAACTGAACTGTGCTCTTCTGAGATCCAGGAGAAGCTTGGACATATAGATATACGGGTTGAGACCCAATGCAATAGATTGGTGAGGGCACAGTCAGTAAGACCTTAACAGTAAGGATGGAGAGGAGACACCATCACATCTTTCTGTATCCATTTAACCACCTGGAGGCTTCTGCTGCTTCACCTATGGCCTTGTCAATAACTGTGTTAAATGCTTCTAAGAAATCTGGCAGTAGTCCTAGCACAACAGATTGGCTGCTGGCCACCATCACAGGGGAAGTCAACCATGAATGCTGCTGCAGTCATCTCCATGTCATGTTTGGGTCTGAACGTTGCTTATGTGTTCTACACTCTGCCTCAGTTTTACAGCACTTTCTTAAGAGGAAACTTTACTCTTGGTGCCTCTCCCATGATTACTAGAAATGACTGTGCTTATTATTCAAGTTTTCAGATTCGTTCAGTTCCTCTTTGTCCTGATTCGTTTACCTTCTCCTCCTCCCTTATTCAGTGTTGCCAAGCACCTTTGCTTCTTGTTGGATAAGTCAGCAGAACCAGATGCCAAACAAGCCTCATGGGGACCTGGGAAGCTCAGCTGCCTCTCCCTAACCCCGAACAAGCCACTTGACACATGCATCCCCCTTCAGAAGAGAACTGAGGTTTTGTTTCATTTTGGAAACTAATAGCAAAGTCTGTTCAGCTGCAGCTTTACCCCGGGCCACCTCCAAACACTACATGGCTATTTGAGTAATCAAAACAAAAGCAAAATAAATGAAGACCGAGAATCATCGCTGCCCTATTGAGAATTTCTATTAAAAATTGGGAGTCCTTTCCTTTACTGGTGCTGCCGGCATGCCTGCAACAATAGAGTTGGAAGCACTTTCTGGTCTAAACCCAAAGGCACAGTTGTCTTGTCAAAAGTCAAACAGTAGGGCACTTTCTGTTCGGTTTGAGTTTAAAAAAATATGTGTGTGTGTATATATATATATTATGGTTTAGCAACATGATAAACTTTTTCCTAAGTATGTTATTCCCTACTTACATGGAGAGGAGGCATTTTAGAAAATCCTCATTTAGCTGAAAGAGAGAAGCAGGCTCATTTCCTTTTCTGCTGAAGGGGTCTGATGAGTGGTTATGCTGAAAACACCAATAAATCTTCAGTTCTTTCTTTCCAGTTCCTTATGTTCTGTTTCCTCAAGGTTCTCATTTTACAGTACAAGAGGAGTGCATGGGGTCCTTAAACAACTCTAAATGCTTTTACAGTTTGAAGCTGGGGGTAATATTCTTTTGGCCTCCTTCCCTCAATCAATTTCTTTCAAACACAGTGAAAAGGTTGCACGTCGTTCCTTCCTTTAGCGAGGCTGTGTGCGGGGCCTGCTGTTAATTCATAGTGGCAAAGTATTTCCCTTTTGTTCTTCCACAGCTCTAAACTCAAGAGACCATTCAATGTGCTGCAGAAAAGAGTGGTTTAATCCACTCCGATTTACGACACAGCTAACTTATCGCAGCTTGAGGAACTCCCTTGTGTTTCTGCGCCAAAGTCTCCTGAATGTGCTCCTCTCAAATCCTTCCAGAATTCAGGTGAAGCACTTAAACCTTTTCCGTGGGTATACCTGGTTTCTGCAGTGACGTGAAATGCGAAGATGCCACACGCCAGCAGCCAATGCTCAGTGATCCATCAGCAGTGTGAAATAAGCTAGTCTTTGGTTGGGAGGTTTGAACAAAAAAACTTCCCCTGGACAGACTGGGGCTCTCTGAACCTCCTCTTCATTTTTGCCTTTCTAAGACAAGGTCAGGCACTGCCTTGGAGCAGACCTTCAGCAAAGGGTTGGTTAGTGCACACCAGGATGGTTTGCGTTTCTTGCTGTCTGCTGAACAGCTCAGCCTGGCTTGCCTCCGTGAGCTGCCTTCATGCTCCTTCTCTTAGGAAATTTACAGGATTATATAGTATTTATAGCAGGAGCTACATAGGATTTTAGGAAGTTGAGGAATTATTACCCCTAGCCTTGCCACATTTGCATGCTGGCTGAGAAGAAAAGCACGCAATGCCAGCCATGCAGCAGGCAGAAATAGAGGGTTTCAATCCTGACATGAGTTTGGTTACCTTCATATCTTCTCCTGCAGAAAACCCAGAAGCAGGGGCAGCTGTTGCCAGCCAGAGGGTACCTGCCATGTCATGACCTGACCTCAGAAACCTGAACCACCACACTCTTCCCCCGGCAATACACAAACCAAGCGTCACTTGGTCTCTCAAGCTCGCTTTTACTTCAAGAGTATGCTTGAAAGTAGGCCGGCTGGCACTGGGCATGCCTTGAAGGGTAGTGCTTCATGGCTGCTTTTGTACTACACTATATAGTCACACCGCATGTTTTTGTTTATAGTCACAAAGTTTACAATTCCACCATATGGAGCAGATTTTGTTTTACTTCAGTTTATCATCAGAAATCAGCTGCTCGGCAGCAAGCCCAGCTGATTCCATATTCTGTTGGTTTAAGGGAGGCAATGTGGGATTCACTGTCTGTATACTCAAGCTCTTTAATCGATACAAACAAACAGAAAAACATTGTCTAGCATGAGTGGAAGTTTACTCAGCCCTGCAGAATGGCAAAGCATATCGCTATAAAAAACACACTATAAAAATAATCTGAGCTGTGATTGTTCTGAGGCATCCTGCAGCACTTACACAATATGAGATAGACTTATCTTTATTTAACCAGCACTCAGAACATGAATGGACTGAAAAATATCAGATAAATTGTTATGGTACTTGTGTAAATGCAAAGCCCAGCAGAGTCAACAGTGGGTTCAGGCTGTGTAAAGGGAATTTTTCATTCCAGAGGCAAAATGAATTTGTTTTTCACGTCTGAGAGCTAAAATGGTACCCATATTACCTGCAAATGACCTTAACACTCCAGAAGCACTAACTAGTCACAACAGCCAACCTCACTTTATATTCCAGCTTTCATCATGCACACCATAGGAAGATTTTTATTTCATTCTCCAGTACAGAAGAGAAGACATCCTGCCTTTGCTCAGTGATTGAAAAGCACGTAACAAGGGAAATCTTAGCAGCTTTAAACAGTTGCACATCACAAATTCTTCTTGATTGTATCTGATAGTATCTTATAGCATTTTAAAAGTGAATTGGGCCTTCCTTGCAGAGTTCAGGGGAAGAATCATTTGCAAAATGGCATATTACAGTACTGGTCTGGATGGCATCCTGCGACCCCATACAGTGTTTGGAGAAAGGTAGGCTCCTAAGGCTGGAACTTAGAAAACCAAGATGCTCACCTGGGATCAATCTGACCCACCTAGTGGAAGTCCTGAGGAGGCAGATGGGACAGAGAGGAATGGGTCCTTAGTGGTGGTTAATAGAAAATACCTCTGCCCATTCAGGACTGGGGGGTCAGAGTCCCTACCCTGAGGGTGAGCAACCAACACCAGTAAGTCACAAATACATGAGGAGTCCTCTACTTTTTTCTTAAGGAACATTTGAGTCATGTTTTCTCTGTATAAGGAACTGCATTCCTATAATCTATGTTGCCAAATATAAAGATTCTCTTACTTGTTTTTAAACACCTAGATGGGCTCATGCACTCTGCTTTGTAGCTGCAGTGTTGTCTTGGGTGGGACATGGTGCCTACACAGCATTGCTGCATCCAGTAGCTGGACCAGTTAATTTGTCCAACTCAAGATGCCCCACCAAGGACTGTGCTGTGACCTGAGATTCAGTTTCTTTGCTCTCTTCTGGTTTGAGGACTCCCTCTGGCACATAAATTGCACAGGACCATGTGCTCAATGCCAAATGCCAAAAAAATCAAATTGCCAGTGCATATTTAAAGTACTCTGGCAAATCTAAGAGATAACCATAAGGTAGTGTTGGTGCGACTGACTACTACAAGGACTTCAAAACATTGCTGTAAAAAATGAACTGTCTTTCATAAAGTTGTTTTAAAATAGCTGTCTTCCCTCCCTAGCCAGGCTATCGATAAGATTTTTAAAGGTAAAAAGTTTTTAGTCTGCCTCCCTGATTATCTCATCAGTGTTGAAATACTTGTAATGAATAATAATAGTACATAGTGATTTTTTCCTTTTTATTCTTCCTGAGTATGATGGAAATACAAATCAGGCAAATCCCTGGGGAATTTTGGTAAACTACAGTTGCTGGAAAAAGTACTTTGCTCTTTAAATCTTAGAGGGCCTTCAGAGGAGCTTTTTTCTAAAGAATACCTCTTCTTAAAGCCATGGGAAGGACTGTGAGGTGCTAGAAGTTATGGTGTTCTTTCACCACTGTTATGATCTTCCTGAAAGGAGACATCTAGTCCTTCTAGCAAGGATCAGAACCAGATGTACAGGTAGCAAGTGTCTTGCAACATACCCCAGCATGTTACGGAATTTCAGTCAATATTCTGGGATGAACACCTCCTCATCTTTTTTGCTAAACAAACTCAATTAAAAATAAACTTTTATATTGAAGAACCCAAATGCAACTCACACAGTCAACAGTGTTTGATCATGTCCATCTATAAAGCCAAGAGCTCCCATTGAGCAGTCATGAGGAAGAACTGACATTTCAACTTTGTTGCAGCTCTTCTAAAGGACAGGCCCAAAGGAGATATGAAGACAGCAGTGTTTAATAGTTTCCAAGCAATATTAAAGGTTATACCACACCACTTTCCTTTACCTTCTATCTCTAATATGAATTGGCCTAAGATTTTGATTTTCCCACCTATTGCTTCTTTTTTTTCAATCTGTGATTTTTAAAGGGGATGAATGGTTTAAGAAATGAAACAAATGCCACAAGAACTGTACAAAACTATCCCTGTTGTAACAATTCAGCATTTTAACGGTGATCTGTGTTTCACCGACCTGCCATTTCAAGGAAAAGCATTATGAGAAATCTTCATTTAACAAGAAATATAGATAGGGACCATCTCCACCCTGTTTTCCATGGTCAGCAGCTATACACCAAGTTTTCCTAAACACAATGTGAACAGCTCTGAAGAAAAATTAACACAATTTGCTTTTCCTGGGACAAAGAACATTTTATTTTCTCAAAAGCAGCTGTTTCAGTAGAGGAGGTGATTCTCATTCAGTATGACAGGACCTGACAAGCTTACATTTCTATTGAACACTATAAAGCTGCTAATGTCTCCTCAGTCCACTTTCAGTTCCCACCAGTGATTTCTGGAAAACATCCAGTGATCCAACATCCAAATTCCTCATCAAGTCAGTAAAATGAATTATGTATATGAACTTCACATCAGTTTCACTGAAGCACATTTTCTCCCATGTACAAGGTTTTATTTATGAAACAATACATCTGTGGTCAAGACTTTTGGTACTATGTACAGAATCATATTTCGTAAACTAAACATCAATGCAGTGAAAATATACAGTTATTGTAGGCTAAATGCAGCTTTATTTTCCCACTGATTTCTATTCTGTCCAATCCCTTTTTCCTTTTTTTTGAAAAAAGTTCTGATCACAGTGGTATGACATCATGCATGCTACTTCATAGTACATCAGTTGAAATCCAACTATTAAAGGTAGAACATAACCTGTGTTAGGGGCCTGAAATACAGCAATCATGCTAGCTATGTCCCTTCTAAGCTTGGAGTAGCCATCTATATTTTAAAGAGCACCTTCAGAGCCCTCTCTGAAATGTAAGCCAAAGACTGACCATTAAGAAGAGGGTTGGTTTTATATGAAATATTTTTTAAATCTGACTATTGATGGGAAACAGTCTGTTTGATGAACTCAAATTTAATCTTGCTTGTTAAAAAAGAGTTCTATTTTAGATGTAATCCTACATTATTTGACCTACAACTGTATTAATAGTTTAGTCACATTTTATATATCCCTTTTTACTTTTTAAAGCTTTAAAAAGTAAGTATCAGTTTCAAAATAAAATATCAAAAAGGTTTGTCTGGATAATTTCATTGAATCTTTTTTCTCAGAATTTGTTTTCCTTGACTATTTCCTCTCTGACAAAGTTATCTGTTGGCCTAACAGGAACTTACAACTTGTCTCAACCAATGCAAATGTGTACTATTTAGCCAACCTATAGCTCTACTTGATCCAAGTGGAGTCCAGCAAGAAAACCCCTGGTGATTCCCCAAATGCCTTCAGAAGTGGCCTTAGGAGGCCACTGACTCATGGAATGTCAAAGGAAGGTCCGCACCTGTACCTACCAACTCACTATGTAAGTCACATTAGCTTCTCAGATAAATTAAATCTCTGTGTATTTTAGCTATTAAAACAAGTTTTTTGTAAAGAGTACCCTGGGTGAGTTTAAACCAATAAACAGTAATTCATCATATGCAATAAACAAATCAAACAATTAAATACTCACCAAACCACTAAGGCTCAGAGGCAATTTTATATATACACGGCTGGTGAATACAACAGTAATCAGGGTGTGCTTTCTATAAACTAATGTGGAATGTTTCCCAAAAATAAACTGTGTAAGAGAACTGTGCAACACCAAGATGACCATAAAAAGCAATTTAAAGTCTATATAACACCAAAAGGATTTCAAAGTGTGCTTAAAAACATTACAGGGTTGAAGACCAGCTTTTCTTTTCTCTACCACTGTCTTGTCTAGAAAAATGTCTATTTCTCAGCTAGCTCTTTTTCTCTACATAAAAAAATAATCTCCATATTTTTGCTGTTCACACAAGAAAAAGCTTATTTTGAAGTCTACAATTTCCCTGCCAGTTGTGGTTTTCCACCCTCTCACAACTTCAGCCAATTTCTACATATTCCCAATTCATCACTAGAAAGGAAAGAAGCTGAATAATATTATTACACAAAACATTTTAAAGACACAAACACCCTCAAAACTTGTGCATAGCTTCTTTAAGGATGCCAAAACCAAGAGCATGGACACTTTCAGGCATATTTTCTTCTCACAAGCTAAACAAGCTTGTGCTACTTGCTGCTCATTTGTCACGGTAATGTGGGGGCTGCTGTACACATCTACTTTGTGCTGGTCATGAAAATATTCTGCAATGCAATAACATTTTCAGAAAAACATAGACCCCAGATTTTTTATCCCTAACAAATTTTAAAGTTCAGAGTGTAGACGATGAGATTTCGGTATTATGTGAACTGTGCCAAATAATAATAATAAAAAAGCACCACATGTTCTTTTCAGGCTGCAGGACTGCTAGCTGTGTGTGTCAGTATTGTTTTGTTTGTCCCATGAAGGAGAGAGTGAAAATTGTGAGAAACAATTTTCAGGCATTACCAGCTTTGGTCTCAGCATGTAACCTTAACAAAGCAGGAGAGCAGCTAGCTATTTAGCATACTTAAGCCATCATGGGTTGCACTAAAATACTGGAACTCTTATGGAGCAAGCAGAGCTGCACCTGGTTGACAGCCTTATATTGGTCTGCATGAAATTGATGGCACGTGGTAAATTATGGGCTTCTATAGGGCACACGTGTTAAATGTTAGCCCTGAGAGGCTTATTAAGGGTGTTACAGCCCTGAAGAGCCCCTTAAAATAGCAGGCTTTTATATTCATTGACTTTTGCAAGTACCACAGATTGCATCTTGACCGGTCCTGTCCTGAGGATATAAACATCAGAAGCAAGGAACAAGACAAGAAAGTTTTCATTTAAGCCAGCTACACTTAAATATATATATTGCTGTATCTTTTATTGTTGCTTAGGGTAAAATGGACTAATTATGAATTTAACAATATCTATCATAATTACAAACAGAGATGTACTCAAAGCTAAATGATACAGTTGCATTCAGTAATAATGAATTCCTTTTGCCTCTGAAAATCCAGTCATATTTCATTTTATTTATTTTATTTTATTAGACATAAACTATGTAGCTAATGAACTCAATTTGACTGCAGAATGGCAAGATTCATCTTTGCACTGATATCTTTTTATATCTATAGAATGAAAACTCGTGCCGATTTAGAGACAAACAGAAAAAAATCCAAGAGCTTCATAGCAGAGCTCCACAGACTGCTCTGTGTAGATAGATGAACTTTGGATGCATATGAAATCTTCCCCAAAGTCTTAGGTGCAACAAGATCTCCCTTAAACTCAGACAGCTCCTCTACCAGTTGCCTCCTTCAGGTACTTTTCATTTACCAAGAGAAACTTACTCAACCTCTGCACAGTGAGAAACGCAGCCCAGTGCACTCCAAGGGCTGAATTATTAAACATGACACAACGTAGACACGAGATATTTACGTGATGAATGGTCACAAATTCAGGGAAGATGCTTCATGGAGACTGTAGATATTGAGGCATACTGACTGGAAAAGGATACAGGTAAAAAGAGGATGACTGGTAGGGCGGACAGAGCCCCTGAACTCCAGGTTGGGTTTCATCTGGAGATACAGGTAAAACACGACTTTTTATCACATTTTTAATAGAATATTCTTCAGCAATGATATGGAGTAAGATCAAAAAGAGTATGTCTATGTGAAGTTTATGTCTGGAGGTTATCAATAACCCAGTGCAGCAGAGCCATGACACGAGGTCCGTCAGCCTTAAGAAGGCACGTATTCCATGGGAATGCAGCACTGCTCTTCCCAGCTACTTTTCCAAACCAGCCGAGTGACTTCATCATCAACTATCCACAAAGTTTCCCAACAAAGCTATGGCAGGGGGCATCACAGTAGTTTGATGTACTGGGTCTGGCTGAGCTGGAGTTAATTTCCCCGTAGCAGCCCTTGCAGTGTTGTGCATTGGTAGCAGCAAGGTGCCGATAACACACCAGGGTTTTGGCTACTGCCGAGCAGTGCCGGCACACACCAAGGCTGTGTCTGCAACCCTTCTTCCACCCCCTCAGCAGTAGGCGGGGGGTGGGCAAGATCCTGGGAGGGGGCACAGCTAGGACAGCTGACCCAAATTGGCCAAGTGGATATTCCATGCCATATGACGTCTGCTCAGCAATGGGAAGCTGAGGGAGAGGGAGAGGAACAGAGGCATTCATTTTTTTTTTCAATGTTTTGTCTTCTGGGGCAATCACTATGCATTTTGAAGCCCTGCTTCCCAGGAAGGGGCCGGACATCGCCTGCTGATGGGAAGTAGAGAATAATCTTTTGTTTTTCCTTGCTTTGCTTTCGCGCGTGGCCTTGCTTTTCGCTATATTAAAACTGCCTTTATCTAAACCCATGATTTTGAAGTTTTTTTTCCATCTTATTTTTTTTCTTCTCCCGTCTCTGCCCTGCTGAGGAGAAGAGTGATAGTGTGGCTTGGTGGGCACCTGGCGTTTAGCCAAGGTTAAACCAATACATTGAAAAAAAGTTCAAATAACAGCTAGTATTGCTACTGCCCAAGCTGAATATTTGTTATTAAATGGTTGTTTAATCAAAATCCTTTATATCCTGTGCAAGCAGAAAAGTCAAATGTAGATCATGGCATAAGATACACATCAGAGGTTAAATTTTGACTCCAACACAGTCAATGGCAAAGCATGGTTCAATTTCTCCAAGAGTAAGTTTTTTTTCAACATCTGCATTTCCCTGCTTCCTGTTCAACCTAGCTACACCCTAGAAAAAGTAACTATTGTCAGAAGAATAGGTATATAACTCATTGTATCAACTTTGTCTTACACTGATGCTTAACTTTTAAGTAAGTTAGACTAGATGGATCTCATATCCAGATCCTCTCATGATTCACAGAATCACAGAATCTCAGAATGATTTGGGTTGGAAGGGACCTCAAAGATCATCTAGTTCCAACCCCGCTGCCATGGGCAGGGACACCCTACACTACACCCGGTTGCCCAAAGCCCCATCCAACCTGGCCCTGAACACTTCCAGGGAGGGAAAAAGACATACAGTCTTATATTGTAATACCTCCTTCACCACAATGAAGTTACAACATCCTGTCTTTATTAGGTACTACAATCTTTCAGTAGATTAAAGCAAGATATTTCCAAGCCCACGTTTTTTCAGTTCCATAACAGATATCCCTTATTTGCAAGGCAAATGTGAAAACTGAGGACACAGGATTATTTTGAGCTTAAAATGCTATGATCTTGCAGCACCACAATTCACCACATAGAAATCATATAAAAGAGAGCTTGACAAACGGTAGCGTTAGCACAGCCATCTCACCACTGACCTAGAGCAATGAGATACTAGGTACAGAAATTGAATCCAACCCTTGAACTGCAATTCAAAGTTATGAGCTAGTTCAGTTATTATGGTACCCTTCCTTGCTCTGCTATTAAACTGAGGAGCACACAGGGAGAAAATTTGCAGAATGACTTGTCTGTCTTTTAATAACAAAACTACATCTGGATGGGGAAATGTCACCAAACACTAGTTCCAGTACCAAATGTTAACTGATGAAAAACTGATTGTCCCGGGACCTTGGGTATGCCCAGTATGTTTCCCTCTGTTACAGTTCTGTCAAGATTTATTCAGAACCAGGTCCACCATCTCACCTCTCCCTCTCCCCAGAAATGCTAGGCAGAGTTTCAAGACAAGACACAAAATTAGTAAACTACCCGCTAACCTTTACATTTGAACCCTGGGAGCTCTGGAAGCAAGGCAGCTCTAGAAGCAAGCTTAACCCTGTTCCAGAAACCAGTCTTGGGATGGGTTGAATTACACTAGAAGTTTGGTGTTCTACTGACTGTGAAGGGAATTTGGTTTACTAGTTTAAACAGTTCAGCCTTTAGACAGTTAATGTTAAGGGAGACAACGCCAGCCCATAATGAAGCCAGTCGGAACTGTAATGTAGACCCACTCACACTGTAGTTTAATGCTGTGTACTGGTTCAGCATATTTTGCTTTCCTCATAGGAAAAGGTTATACTTCTGTAACCTTTTTGGTTATAGAAGATGTGACCATCTTCAGGTCACCTATCAGAGGTACCTAAGTTAAAGACTCAGCTATTAGTCTGGACAGTTCATACCCTCGAAAAGGAACAGTCCAGCTCTCAATCACTACCCCAAGGAAACTCCATGGGAAAAGTCATCGTAAGTATGACAACAGGTATTTAATGGGATCTGCAAGTTCCTCACAAGCATGTCTAGACTGAAGAGACTTGCCACTTTTTTCATATATATAAAGTAACAGATTATTTAGCTATAAACGAGTCTTGGGTAAGAAGAGAAGAAGGGGACCCAGAGATTCCTTGCTGTTCTCCGGAATTCTGCTCCTTGCAGAGAACGTTTGTCCACATAATACAGCAGTTGGCATTTTTGGTATGGTCAACATTTTTTACATAGCTGGAATCAAGAAGGAAGCTATAACACTGAAGTGACTGCCCACAAGAAGTGGGTAACATGTCTTCAAGGAATTGAAATAGAACATTTTCTACCCCTGCAAACGAGGTGTGGATTCCTCAGCACTGCATAATAGTTGAACAAAGTTTTTCCTTATAATGAACCATTCATTTGGATTTCACAATATCTCATCACTTCAGCCGCAACTGATGACCATGCCAGGAGCACTTCTCACATATCATTTGCAATGTTTTCTTTCCAATTACTCTAGAGGGAGGAGGGTAGAGAAGTGCGTGGGACGGAGCTGTAGTTACTAGTGAAGATTTTACAGTGAATCTCTTTTTTCACTCAGAACTGCACTGTTAGAGTGCTGGTGAGATTTGCACACCGAATCATGCTTTTTCCCTGTTATTACTAGTCCTGCCAGTGTCTGAAGGACACGATGGTGTGTTGTTGCAATGCTTCTTGCAATACCAAACATTAATGCTACCACTTTGTGTATATGCATAAGAATAAACTGTGTCATACCAAAAGCTATCTTGTCCCCTACAATGGTCAAAACGAAAGGGACATGACAAGTTTAACATTATCATTCTTTTATCTCAGCAATTAGGGGCTTTTTGACACCCTTGGCCAAACGTTTCAGCCAGACTATTTTTGTTAACAGCTCCAGGACTGCTTTTAAACTCATTTTTCCCTTCTGCTCCAGCAATATCCTAACCCACACTTGCAGATTTTCACTGAGCAGAAAACAAAGAAAAAAGAATGACCGCCTTGCACATTTTTTAAAGTAGGTATCAGATGCAATATTACTCCATGATGAAAAAGTTTACCAGTCAGGCTGTTTCAATTTCCGTTTTGGTTCAGTGGCTTCTCCATGACTTCTAAGAGCCTTTAACTGGCTACATAACACCTTCTGGGATGAACTACTCAACAGAAGAAAGAAAAATAATATTTCATATCTGTTTGAAACATTAGTCATTATCTTGTCTCTGGCTAAACACAATCCTCAGCCAACTTTTAGTGTAATGTTTTGTCTTTCACAAGCAGAGGCTCAAAATGCTGATTTGTGCAACATGCTAACAAAGGGATGGTCGTAAGTGCAAAGATATTTTTGTGATGAAGAACTACCAGTCAGCATCCTTATAACACAACAAGATATTTTACTTACTATAGGTTTGTTCCTTTTTCACAGCAAAAGCTGGAGGCAGACTGGGGTACAGTGGCATTTGATGGTGGAGTTAAGGATCCCAAAAGGAGGAAAAAAAGCAAGAAAAAGGGTCACAGCTCTAGAGAGAAGGTTTTGGCTTGTTCAGGGACCTGCTTGGAAGACTCTCATGGGAGGTGGTCCAGCAGAGTGTTTGATTTTAAAGGATTACCACCTCCAAGCTGAAGAAATGTCAATCTGGCTGTGCAGGAAGTTAGGGAAAGGTGGCAGAAGGACACCATAGATGAACATGACAAAACTCAAATGTAAAAAGGGAACAAGATTGAGTCACTCAGGAGGAATACAGAGACGCTGACTGAGCATGCAGGGATAGGATCAGAAATGCCAAAGCCCACCTAAAGTTGAATCTGGAGAAAGACATGTAAGGCAATGAGAAGGGCTTCTATCATGGTGATACATCAGCAGTAAAAGCAATATTAGGGAAAACCTAGGCATGCTGCTGAACAAGGCAGGGAACCTGGTGACAAAAGACACAGAAAAGGCTGAGTTACTCCATGTCTTTACTGGGAAGACTGTCCTACAGGAATCCCAGGCCCTTGACACCAGCGGAAAAGGCCAGAGCAAGAAAGAATTACCCTTGATTAATGAAGATCAGGTTAGGGAACATGCAGACAAAATTTAAACACAAGCCTATGAGCCCTAACGAGATGCACCCATTAGTGCCAAGAGAGCTAGTCAATATCATTGCAAGGTCATGATGAATATGGAGGCTCCTGAGAACTGGAAGAAAGCAAATGTCATGCTTACCTTCACGAAGGCTAAGGAGGAAGATCCAGAGAACTACAGTCTGGTCAGCTTCACCTTGATCCCTGGTGATGCAGCAACTAATCCTGGAAACATATTTCCAGATATATGAAGGACGAGAAGGTGATTTCCAAACATTTTTCTTCATACAGTTAAATTTAGATGGACTTCTTGAACTGGAAAAAAATTGCATCTTGGAAGAATCGTGAGAAACTTTAGGCATGCGATTATTATTAGTCAATATTAGCCACAGTATGGAAATAATTCACTTACGCTGAAGAGGTTGGACAGTAAACTTGTAAACAGCTGTACAACTGTGCTGAAGTGTCTCAGTTTTCACTTTTGCAGGAAACAATGTCTGTAAAGCTGAGAACAGAGTGCATATAGCATTATTGCTTCATAGCAACTGGGCTTCTAGAAGTCATCATGAATAAGGATGACTGGCAGACACTGTACTTGTCCTGCAGACCTCCTTTATTGACTGTATGACTTTCAGAAAGGGGTCGATCCATAAACTCCAGTCACTTGCTAAAGATAGTCCATTTGGACTTTAACAGTCAAGAGAAGGTTGAGTTGAGACACAGCAACAACCTTAAAAATTGTAACAGATGGTCTGTAGAAAGGGACAAATTATTGAGTTCAAGCTATAAATACATTTATATTTATTGCATACCTTTATACTGGTAGCTGCTGTCTCAGCAGGCAAATGAAATTCCATATATGAAGGAAAAAGTATATGTTTTCAACTACAATGGGATATACAATGATATCTAAAAATGTGGAGATTTTTAGTGTAAAAGGATTTTAAGAACATCAGTTTATAACCTGAGATCCCTAAAATAATGCATTTACTGCATCACCGCAAATGGCAATCTGAAAAATAACTCAGCTCTTGAAGCATACACTGTAAGAAATTACAAACTGGTCTCTCCAACTTTTATTCACCTACTCCTGGAAAAGCAAAGATATGGTTGGTTGCTTTCTTCATACACAACATCCATAAACATGTCATTAGCATTCAGTTGTCACCATAGTCACTGGGGCAGAATTCATCGAGTCTTTGTTTTTAAGTATCAGCACCAAGTCTGTTTAATGTATAATATGGCAGCCTCCATTACTGGTAATAATAAGCAAGATGTTTCCCTGAGATTTGCTATCTCTTCTTCACACAAGCAAAGCCATCATGTCTCCTGGTTGTTTGTTTGGCTTTCCTTTCATGTCATCACAGGAGATCAAGATAGCCACTCAACAATTATTATGTGATGTTAGCGCAAGAAACCTCTCTGCTCACATTTCTGTGAGTTACTTTGAACATAATTACAAAAAAAATAAAACTCAGCCCCAAATAAACAGAGAGAATCTGATTAGAGCACAGAGGGGACCCAGAGCCAAGGTCCCATTGCTCCATTCTTAGCGACTACACTCAGAAGGTGAAGTGTTCAAATCTTTGAATGTTAACAGAGTTTTTCAGCTAGGGAGTAACTTCAGGCAGCATATTAACTGAATACACAACACAAACTGCACATACTGACACGGACTCACCTCAGACAAACTGTGGCTGAGGCTCCAAGTTGGCTCCTTGGCTTTCTCTAGGCTGCGTCGAGAAAGAAAGGCACCTTCAGAGGACTACTTCTCCTATACACCATGTTTCTCAGCATGGGAAAGATAAACCTCCTTTCCCCAATTAAGGAAGGACTCCATATAACCAGCTCAGCATGGAGACCTTTCAGAGAGCAGAGATTTAGATGAGATGATACCCGTTCTTGGAGATCAAAGTCAACTGTGATGGGGAGAGTGGGATTGTATTCTAAACCAAATAGAATGTCTGGTTAAGAACTAGAATCTTCTTAAACAGGTTGATTTGGTCACTTTCTATTCCCAGCTGGGCTACCGATTTTCCTTTTCCAATAAATGGCATTAAAAACTTATTCAGAAGAAAAAAAAAAGGGAGTTATTTGTAGTTATTGAACCCAACTTTCTCTCCCAGAATATCTCTGTGATATACAAAATCAATTTATTCATTACCAAATTACCCAGCCATTGATCTGGAGCTCTGCCAGTTAATACTTGTCTCTCAAAGACACCCTGCTGTTATTTCACCTGTGTTGTGATGATAATTAACGGTCCATCTCCAGTTACAATCCACCTCTGCTGGAAGCTGTCTGTGTAATACTTAACACTTCTTACTCTAGTGCTTGGACTTGAAAAGCTCCACCCATGAAGAGGTCTGAGCATTTCATACCATGACACTAACATGCTGTGGCCCTCCCCTCTGTGCCTGAGTCTCCCAGGTACACCACCTGCACTCGTGAGGTAGATTTGGCTGTGGGCTTTCTACCACATTCAAAATTTTGCTGNTCTTACTCTAGTGCTTGGACTTGAAAAGCTCCACCCATGAAGAGGTCTGAGCATTTCATACCATGACACTAACATGCTGTGGCCCTCCCCTCTGTGCCTGAGTCTCCCAGGTACACCACCTGCACTCGTGAGGTAGATTTGGCTGTGGGCTTTCTACCACATTCAAAACTTTGCTGAAGACAAAGCACGCCTTTTTAATTTAAATACATATATATATACAAATAACAGGAAAAATGCAATTAAAATCATAATGTAGGAAGTTGCTGATTTCTACCCATTTTCCTATGCTGACCCTTCTACTCCTCTGTGTGCTAGGGTGAGTGGTTTCACACTGATGTTGGCAGTAGTGGGGTGTTGCAGGGAGCAGTCAGCATCTGTTATCCTTTGCCAGAAGGAATAAGATGTTCACATAGAGGGTTTCCTCTTCCCATCTGCTTCTTTCTTCCTTTTAACCACCTTTTTTTTTCTTTTTTCCTTCAATTTAGTGCTGTTTATATATGTTCTCTAACACACATTTCTAGCTTTCTCTTTCCTCATTGCTCTGCTGCTCTAGGTTACATCCACATTTACTACATATAGTGCCATTTACACGTTAGCGACTATTTGCTGTCTGCGTTACCCCTGTAACCAGTTTTGTCAGGCTCTAGGTCTGCAGCGTCTCCATTTCTCAGTGTCTCTCCTGCAGTACATGACCTGTACTTCTCTATGTTGTAAATACCTCATTCTACCTAGTAAAATTTCTGGTTACTGCTGCCTATATAAAACTATAGTTGTACCACACAAAGATAAACAAAAATGAAGAAAAGTTAGATATAGACACCTGGCCAGTTAGACCAATTGCTGTCAGAGCTGAACCAAGTCGAGCAAAGCTATAGGCAGGTCAGGAAAAGGTTGGCCAGAGCAGACCTGACAAGCCTCTGTCCTGAGGCCTTGTAAACTCAGTACAAACGTTACGGCTTGTTATTATCAATAGTAAAAGCATATTGCAAGGCTAAACAGTTACGGTCCTTCTGACCCTTTAACCCCTTTTCCTGAAGATTCTCACTCCAAATCCATTTCATATATTCGTATGTGGGACAAGCACGAGAGAGATGTGCTGGGAGAGAGAGTGCCGGGTCCTGCACTTTGGCCATAACAACTCTGGGCAGCACTACAGGCTTGGGGCAGAGTGGCTGGAGAGCTGCCTGGCAGAGAAGGACCTGGGGGTTCTGGTTGACAGCCGGCTGAACATGAGCCAG
>VWZZ01000890.1:117140-144570 GCA_013399095.1 Psophia crepitans | reverse complement strand
TAGAAGGCCACCAAATTTGTCAGGCACGATTTGCCCTTCATGAAGCCATGTTGACTGACTCCTTACCTTCCATGTGCCTGAGCATAGTTTGTGGGAGGATCTGCTCCATGATCTTGCCCAGGACAGAGATGAGGCTGACCAGCCTAGAGTTCCCTGGGTCTTCCTTCTTTCCCTTTTTGTAAATGGCAGTTATGTTTCCCCTTTTCCAGTTGATGGGAACTTCACTGGACTGTCACGACTTCTCAAATATGACGAACTTTTCCATAGTTCTAAGTAACATGAAGCACATGGTGCCATTTACCAAGTTAATTCCCCATTTTTCTTTTTCTCCACAAGGGACTGAGATTAAAAAAAAAAAAAAAAAAAAAGTGAAATTAAAAAAGTCTGCTACTTTTCAGGGAAATCTCATCGTAATTTCTCATATGATTTCCATACAATCTCATTCATCCTTAAGGATATTTTTAGCTCTGTGCAATATCTGCTCTGGCCACATCAATGTTTGAGTTGCATTCTCTTTAATCTCTCTTATTCCCCCTCATTTACATTCTCATTGTATAAAGAAATACTCCATAAACGTTTAGACCACAGAAATCTACAGATTTAAAGGCCTCACTGAAACATTGTTTCTGAAAAGAAAATAACCATCAACCACAGCTATAGACAGAGACCATGGGTGCTACTCACTTTGTCTCTCTGGTTGGAACATGGAATGAAAAAGCTACTCTTTGGTGCAGTATGAAATTTCTGTCACATGAGCACAATCAATAATAAGTAAATCTATGTTTTAGTAAAATGATGCTGAGTGAAATTAGAATTTTTTAGGGTTAAGTCTTGATAAATTATTGACGTACTTAAAACTGATTTAAGCTAGCTTCCTTGTTTAGAGGGTATAAATTTACAACTGATTTCTGGCATATACATAGAAATGCTGTTGAAATCAGCTTTCTTGACATACTCTAGCAGTCACACTCCTGGTAGCTGTAAAAAAAGGTTGAAGCGTTTGCAAAAAAATCTTTGTTTCAAATGTGAATTTAAGTTTATAGGATTAAGAAAGGTGTCCTTTTTTCTTATCTTGTTCATTCACTCCTGCTGTAATCCAAAACATAGTTTTTACTTATCTGAAGACAGACAAATGAAGTTTTTTATGCACTGCTATAGTTGTGCAGCTCCAATAAAAGCTTTCTGTGTCTAGTTGCATAACATCAGCTTTTCACAGTATTCTGTAAAGCAAGAGAGTTTAAATCTTCATCTTCCTTATTTTACTGCTTCAGCATAATCTGAAAAAGATGCCTTTCACACAGTAATTTCATCCAAGTATTTCTCATCCCTTCTTACTCTAAGCTAACTGCCATCAGTGGACCGGAATGTGCTATTTTAATTTCTCTCCCATGCACAGTCGGTAGCTGCACAATAAGGGCAGCTGGAGGTGCGCTGTGGATGGGAGTAGGCAGGGATGTGCAGAGATCCTACCATCCATGGGTGGATGGGGCAGGTGGAGATGTGCAGGGATCTCACTGTCCATCACAAGGCCCAGAGCCCAGCCGAACCAGCTGGCACTTCTGTAGGGGAATCTAGTCAAGCAGGCATCCAGGATTTACCTCCCTTCCTTGGCTATGTATACAAATGAGATCCACCACGTCAAAACAAAGCAGCATCTTGGACCAAACTCTCTTAGGGTTGACAGATTACCACCCAGACTGAGCAATTATACCTTGCAGTTGTATTGGGAGCCTTACTCTGCCATCAACACCCTAAAATGTTAAGGAGATGGGCAGGAGCAGACAATGCACAGCAATCACAAAAACGTCATCGTTTTTATTCATTCAAAGTTGGGATAATTTTTACTGTGTTACACAAAACTCGCTATGGAGAGTAATGGCTTTTATTCAAAACCCAAATATATATCTTTGGAAAAATCAACTCTTTTTTGTGAAACCAAGGATAAGTATGGATGTTTTTCATGAACATGCATGTGTCTTAATTTAATTTGTGCTTGCAGCACTTTAAATCTGAAGTGCTTTCCATGATCATGGTTTACAACAGTGTATTCTGCTTGACAATAAAAGGAAAGATAAAGTTTAGAAACAAAGGCCACAAAGCTACATTAAAACTTAGTTTAGTGTCTGTGTTCGATATTATTTTTTTTTAAATTATCGTCATAAATTTTTTATATACTGTTTCTGTGACATAGTGTTTTTACATTTCAGCGCAGAGAAGTTTTCTTCTTTTTCTCCACTGTGTCTATTTTCTAAACTAAACAAAAGAAAGATAGGTGTTCCAAATGCCTGATCCCAGGCAATGTTGGCCTGATTTAGGATCTGGTCCAGAGTCAGTGAAGTGTTATAAATCTGATCATGATGCTAAGATATTTCATTTCAGAAAGATGTCTGTATCTGGAAATGATTTCAGGCAATATGTCAGTCAAAATATGATTGGAGTAGCAATCACTTTCATATATGGACTGGATTCATTATCACTGAAATGGAACCATTCTTTCTTAAACTCATACTATATGACAACAAGACCCCAAACACATCAAAGCTCTCTATGACTTACACACAAAGCCCACAACTTTACAGCAAAATTACATTGGTCACAATAAAAGGATTAATAAAATGTTTTTCATATTACCAGCTGTAGCAAATTTTACTAAATATCTTCCTGCTTATTGATCCTATAAAAAGTACCCTTTTGTGTCTGATGTATGTAGTTTATCTGTGTGACCTGGATAGAAAAGGTAAACAGGAAAGGCTTTAGAAACACAATATATAAAATTAAATTTAAGTTGCTTTTTAAGTCCTTAAAAAATCTAAAATGGAGTTTTCTATAATATACTCATGGAATCACAGAATCATAGAATGGTTTGGGCTGGAAGGGACCTCAAAGATCACCTAGTTCCAATCCCCTTGCCATGGGCAGGGACACCTTCCACTAGGAGAGCACATTAGGTACCGTACCCACTCAACTCTAACTTCTTTAGTTTGGGGATACACTGGATAATCTCAAAGGCCAAAAATCTGATAAAACTATCATGCCAAGCTGGTATTACCTTTTCCTGAATGGAAATCCTTAAAAAACTATCCATGGCTTTTATCTTTTGAGGAATGAATCAATAGAGAACAGCTATTGGCCTTTCACTCTATCACATGAACTAGAGGACCTCAAATCAAACTAGCCAGTTGTAGATTTGAAACAGGATGCTGTGGGTGCTAAAAGTTTGGATGAATCCAAAAAGTAATTACACTGATTCATAGAACAAAGATCTATTGAACGGTATTAAATATGATGTCAGGCTGAGAAAGTCCCTAAGCCTCAAATTGCCAGAGGCTGGGAAAGTAGCATGGGAAAATCACAGTATATGTAGCCCCACTTCTTATGTTTTTCCTTAGGTATCTGTTTGTGGCACAATCAGAGCCAAGGCACTTGCACATATGGTATAAATTATAAAGTAAAGTACTTTTCCCCAAAAATAACTGCTTTAAAACTATATCTGTCCTGGCACTACAGCTACCCCAGAAATACCTTTCATCTGCAGCCTAGGCTTGCGAAAACACTCTGGTCTCCAAGAGGCCTTGGGCAATGTAGACTTCAGTCTGTGAGCCAGAAAGACACCTTGGTTTATCTATCCCTCTACCCTAAGGCAGGATAAGTGATGTATCAATACATCTTCATGAGGTAAGTGCAAAACTCTCATGTTGCACGGTTTGTGCTGATTCTGTTTGCCACCTCCCTCACTGCCTGGAAGTGAGTGGACGCGTGAAACAGCTTTGTCTGAATTTCACTTACTGAACTGAGATGCCAAAGGCAAGAACCCATTCATACTTCTTTCCTGACACAGTCAAGAGAGAGAGAGCGAGCCTGACCTCCACAGGGTGACCATCCCTTCTAACTTTTCACTAGTGGCTAATCACTTACTAGGTTTATTAGCTTGGATCTCTCTTTCCTTCTCACTCTTCCCTTATGGATTAATACTAAGTCAATAGACCTGAGTGGACTGCAATATCCTTGTAATATGACACCCAGCCCTTCCTGTAAATATTATTATTTTCCCTTTCTTCTTGAGGATAATGGGGCCTTGTGGGAAAAGCCCAAGCTCTGCCCGCCTGTTTTGTTCCTGACCATTTGACTTTGACCTGCAGTTTTGAGGGATTTTTCAAATTTCTCACATGGTATTGCTTGTGTCCTACTGACCACTTAATTGGGCCAAGATGCTCTTTCACTCTCTGATGGCTGTTAGCCTGATAGCAGAATCAAAGCTCTAACAGAAAGCAATAACCATTTGCCACTATCATTACACTCAATAACCAGCAATAAAACTGTCAGTCTTGTAGTTCTTCTGCCACAGGCCCCCTCCACCACACAAGTATCTCACATCCTTAGTGGTCTAAACCTGCAAAGTGCCTGGCCCATGCTCTCAGAGGTACATAGTTTCAGAAAAAGAAAAAGGGTCTTGCCTTCCAACCCCAGACAAGCAGACAAACCTAACTTAATCCACTTCATGTTACACACAAATAGAACTATAAAATGGAAGTGATTTCAACTAATACGGAACATCCTGAGAAGTACGGTTGTCCCAAAGACCGATTTTTTTGCTGACACAGGAAGGTTCACTGAGAAAATATAAATACTCCAGAGCAGAGGTGAGTGTGTATACCACATCTCCATCAGCTGTTGAGCAACCTCATCAATAATTGCCCTTGTTTTTAAAGTGACCCTAAACTGCGGAACAGCAGAGATCATTGTTGATTTCCTTCCCAGAAGGACAAGGAGAATTATTGCTGAAGGAAGAATTCACATACAAATTATAGCCAGCTTTGAGGGAAGGGCAGCAGGTCACTATCCTGTGCTGCGAGCAACCTGGATTTATACTGTTCCACTTCTGCTTCCGCCAGCTGCTTGTGGAATGCCTCACCCGTCACTTCATCCTGGTTCGGCAGTCTATAACAGATTCCCACCAGAATGTCCACCCTGTTGGCCTTTCCTCTGATCCTTACCCACAGGGACTCAACCTTGTCATTCCCAGCCCCAAGCTCTACCACATCAAAACACTCTCTAATGTAGAGAGCCAGTCCACCACCCCTCCTTTGTTGCCTGTCCCTCCTGAAGAGCTTATGGCCATCCATTGCAGGACTCCAGTCATGGGAACGGTCCCACCACATTTCAGCGATGGTAACTAAGTCGTAGTTTGCCTGTCACGCAATGGTTTCCAGCTCCTCCTGTTTGCTGCCCATGCTGCATGCGTTAGTGTAGTTGCACTTCAGCTCGGCCGTTGCCCTCACCCCCAAGCCTGGCACCGTTCCCCCAGGCTCATCTCTAACGACCCTCACTTCAGCCCCATCCCCCTTCCACTCGTGGTGTCAGAGCCCAACGCTTAAGCACTGAAGTCCTGAGACTTGCGGTACCTGTGGCACCTTCTGCATCTATACTGCATCGCCTTCATAGATTTGAAGATTTGAGCCAAAGTGATATGAACCTCCCCAGTAAACATGTTGAAGAGATGGAACTAGACAAAGAAAAGCTGCATGCTAGGATGATAAAGTCTTTGGTCACTTTATTGCAGCTCATTTGCACAGCTCTGACTAGGCCCCAGGAGTTTGTAAAATCTTGTGGTTTGTTCATATGATATTTGGCAAATTTTCAAACCCTTTTGGCTCAAGAGTGTTCAAATTGTCTTGTAACGAGGATGAATAAAAAAATACGTTGTTTTCTTGAGAAATTCGGAATCTTTTCTGGCCACCTCTCCAAAACACT
This sequence comes from Psophia crepitans, assembly GCA_013399095.1. Taxonomy (NCBI): domain Eukaryota; kingdom Metazoa; phylum Chordata; class Aves; order Gruiformes; family Psophiidae; genus Psophia; species Psophia crepitans. The sequence continues at coordinate 138,819 of VWZZ01000890.1, read as the reverse complement.
TATAGGTTTGCTAAGCCTTATATTTATACTACATCAAAAATCTGTACGTAAAGTTTAGTGTAGCAGTGTTCCCTTTATCGTTAGACCATCTGAATGTTAAGGATAATCTCTTCTTATCTAAAGACATATTAAAGTATGATAAAGTTTTAGAATCATAGAATATCCCGCATTGGAAGGGACCCATGAGGATCATCAAGTCCAAATCCTGACTCCACACAGGACCAGCCCAATCAGAGCAGATGACTGAGACTATTGTCCAGATGCTTCTTGAACTCAGCCGAGCTTGGTGCAGTGACCACTTCCCTGGGGAGCCTGTTCCAGTGCCCGACCACCCTCTTGGTGAAAAACTTTTTCCTGATCTCCAACCTCAACCTCTGCTGTCACAGCTTCATGCCGTTCCCTTGAGTTCTGTTGCTGGTCACCAGAGGGAGGAGATCAGTGCCTGCCCCTTCAGTCCCCTTTGTGAGAAAGCTGTAGGTTAGAATAGCTGAAGATTTAGTTCTAGTAGAACTGGGTAGTAGAGCTAGTACTGGGTAAATCGGTTACCAGCAGAACAATACCATTTGGGTGACTATTTGGGTCTTCATGAACTCTCATTTAACATACCTTATAAAAGGATAAAGCAAGAAAGCTAGAAAGCATGCAGCCATCAGGAATGCAGAATAGTGCTACTTTTAAAATAAGAGGCAGTAACCTTTCATCTGAAGATACTATTTTCACTTTGAAAATTGACAGTTTCTACTAAAGAATTTTCTTGAAACTTCTACTAGAAGGAAGTTAGTATTTCTGAAAGTCTGATGTCTTGCATTCTGAAATAAATGCTCCAGGTAAACCGTGGGCTAATAGCCTAAAAACTTATCCTAAAAGTCTTTGCCTAAATAATTCACGTTGGTCTAAATATCCTATGCGATAACATACCCTATAGGGCCTTCACCTGACAGAGAGACCCACTTTCCTGCTATCATCGATCTGATTGCTCCACATTACTGTATCAAAGGCAGTAATACCATCAGACATATTTTGAGATAAAAGTAGCCATGGCTGTTGTTTCTGTGCTGAATTCAATAACATTAATATGAGCAAGTATGAGTAGTTTAAGGTTTAATCATCACGTCAAGTTTTGCTTATAGCATGGACACAGTCCGACCATTTATTTCCATTTCCCCAAGCTGTCTTAAGTATTACACAGCTGAACCAGAGGAAAGGCAGGATACAACGGTCAGCTGTCACTTTGAGTTTCATGCAATCTTCAACTTCTCTGAAAACCAACAGCCCACATGGACCAAGCAAGAGCCCATTGTGTTCTCCCCTTATTGCTGGATGGAGACCTCTACCCATCTCCAACAGACCTCAAGTCCCAAAAGGCCTCGCAGTACCAAGCTAGCTAAAAACTGGATTAGTAAGGTAACATCCACACGTGGCATCAGCAGTGTCCTGAGCTAAAACAGCACTCCAGGACTGTGATTTAAATGTTTTATATGAAAATAAAAATTAACAGCTTACTTTTAGGCAGAATCTTATTCAGACATGAAATGGTAGCAGGCTGACTAGAACTAAAGTGCCTTTAGTCAATTGCAAGTCAAACCAAAAGCTATGTTCATGGATACATGGCCTTGTCCCCATTGAATAGCACTGAACCCAGTCAAAATTCATTTAGAGTTGAAAACTGTCAGCAGTTGGCCAAATTATGATGATTCTGATTGCCTATAAAGATAATTCCTGTAGTTTTATCTCAGAGTAATTTACGTCCCATTGTGTGTGCTTCACAGGATGGCATGAACTGTGAACACTTGTAGTGTTTATTGATACCACATGTTAATGCATAAGTGGATGGCCAAACAAAGACTAATGAAACTCATAAAACGTAAAAAAGTGTTGGTCAGAGAGGATTTTTGGCATCTTTCACAACGAGTTTCTCATGCTCGAAGACTGAGCTTGTCCTCTGGAAAAAAAAATCTACCATATGCAGAGACACCAGGCATGTTGCATCACATAGTTTCCCCATAAAACAGCCTTTGCGTTATAGGAAATGCAATAATCTGTAGAAGATGAATAAGAAGATGCCAAAAAAGAAACAAGGCATTGACCAAGCTCCACCACAGGGATTTCTCCAAATAAATTTCTCATGTTGTCAAGAATTGCTTTCACATGTTTGTTTAGATTAAACAAGACGTGTACCCATTTTTCTCTAAGACCTCTCAAGGCAGTAAGGAATATTTAGCTTCTATAAAACATGCAGTGGAACTTCTTAGCTTCTTGATGGCAGTCGTAACTGGAAGAAAAACAAGGAGTTTTTGGAAGCACTGAGCAATTTGAAATGCAAGTGCTGGAAACTGTCAGTCAGTACCTATTTCTATTCAGTATCAAAATTCACCCTCTTCAGACAGTTCAGCACTTGGAATTCAAAAGGTGAACTTTTCACCAAATATAAGCCATGGAATAGAACTGCATTATACATGCTGTTCTGAGTTGTCTCTTGCTGACATGGATGTTGAATATAAAATGAGAGAGCAGCTCTACCTCTAGCCCCATAAAGCACTCATAAAATAATACTAATACAAATTTTTTACTCTGAACAATCCATTGCAAATTCCTATACAATGGACAATATTTTTATTGTCTTGGTCCACTCTCTGTTGTATCTTCCCATTCAAGCTGAATTTAGTAGTAATGTCTGCATCCCATTTGGAGAGGTGCTCAGAAGAGATAGTGTAGCTTTAATGGGACTTTGAAGATCACTCTGCCCAAGCCATATGAGGTGTCTGTGTTCAGCAATGGACTCTGTCTCCAACTCATTCATGCTGGAGTCCTTGTTCTTCCTATAGGGCCTTCTAAGAAACCAGTTTTGTCTCTCCTCCCAAGCCTGTACATAACTGTGAGAAAGAAAACCAGGAGATAAGGTGCAAAAGGACACAAAGTTGAGAGATGTGTTTGTGTATTCAAGGTCCTGTGCAACTTCTGAACACTTGTTGCAGAAAATGTTGGGAAGGTCCAGAAGATGGCAAGCCATGAAAATTAAAGCCACGTTAGGATAAAATACTTCATTCATTCCATCATTTATTTTTTCCATGACATAAAATCCCTTGAGCTGAGAGCATAAAGTTTTAAAAAGGCAAAGTCCCTGCAGGATCAGATGGAAAACTTAACACACCCACCATATAATGCCAGATCATGTAATATTTTCCATGAGAACTGCACATTTTGATGCCAAGCCAAAATACCTTAACTACATGTTCGAAAATTTCGCAAGTGACTTGTGATGTGACAGAGATTTTATTATCAGAAAAGCAGGTCATTCTAAGGGCATATTAGGTTGGACACCCAGGAGCCAATGTATTTTGACACCCTAGAAACATTTTAAAAACTCCAGTGTTGGTTTTAATCTGATACATTTTCTGAGTGTAACCCTTTTCCTCCATATATAATAAAAATTCTGCTTACAGTCGCTATGCAGTCAACTACTCGCAGTCAACATTGTGTTTTCCATATAGTATTTAGCATAAAGATAAGTACGTTAGAAAAATAAAACATGGGAATTGATTCCTTCTGTGCTGTACCCCTAAAAATTCTTCTATTTTTATCTGTAGAAAGATTAGGCTTTATCTGAGGCAGGATGGTGAGACACTAATACTTCCATTTAATCCACCCTTATAAAAAGCGTAACAACTTTAATTTCAAGATTTCAAGGGTAGGATTTGTTTGCTGTGAATAGCTGACAGAAGTTATGATAACACACAGCAAAAGCAAGAGGTGGAAGAAAACATATCATGTGTTTTGTAATTACACACCCAGGCTTTATTACACTCATCACAGATATAGGCATTATTTTTGGAACAAATCATTTGATGAGCTGTCCAGCATTTTATCCCTGACTCCAATCTAGAATTATGATAAAATTATGATCCAAACACTTTGTTAGAAAAAACAAACTTAGAGATAGAGCCCTGGAAAGCTCCTACAGTAAATTCAAGATTAAGTAAGAGTGTTGCAATTGTTTTAGCCTCTGTTGGATGAAAATTATTTTAATTTCATGTAATAAATTCAAAATATCAGAAGAGATTACTGTGAGCTGGAGTGTGAGTCCCGCTCAGTTCACTGTAAATATAATTTTGTTTTTAACTTAACTATTCTAGTGTCAAGTGTTGGGGGAAACAAATGTCAATCAGCCATTGGAATCTGGCACTCAGATTCTCCATTCACAGGACTTTTAAACTCTATATATCAAAATATCAAAGAGGTTGCCTTTGCTTCAGGATGAATGTGGAATCAATACCAAGGGAATGAGTAAGGGGTCAGGCACCGTATCCAATGCACTGCTTGTTTTTTGTTGGTGTAAGGAAAAAGGATGCTCCAGTGGTTATGATCGAAGTTTGTAAAGCTGTGAAGAGGAAACCAGTTCTTGTTCTGCTGCACATTTCCTTGGCCACATCACATAACACTCAGGGACAGACTAAAAGGACACTTGGGTGTAATGACTGTTAACATTGCTATGCCTGACTTTCAAGCACCCAACTACAAGAATACAATAATGCTGAGCTAGACATCAGGGCCTACAGATATCTTCTGTGGAAGCTGCTTTCCATACAAAGTAGACCAGTGCTCAGACTGGTTGGATGCAGTCCCACAGAGAGATAGCACCTTTAGATAAGCTCTTTCAAAAGCACTACAAAGAAAGCTTAATGCTATAGTCTGGGTTAAGAATATCCCTGTCTATAGGGTAGATGAAGCAGATACAGGTATGGCAGTGACCTCATGTATCTTCTTATGCTTCACTTCAGGCCAGCTTCACACAAATCTGCTCCTACTCTAAAGATCTTGTCATCATATACAAGATCTTATACAACATAGGCAAGGACCTGTGTGGCTGATTGACTTTTGGCTGCAATACGAACATCATTGGCACAGGACTTCTGCAAGAAGGCCTTACAGGACTAGTAGGTAAGGCATGGCACATAGTTGGTGTGCACATGGTTCTAGCTTGTGTCCCCTTAACTGTATCGTCACAGTCTAGATTTCCACAAGATGTACTGGGAGAAGTAGGCATGTAAGACTGGCACTCACAAAAGGCGCCATTTTAACAGAGCTTTCGTCAGTGGGAAACAGAGGAGAGCCTTGGAAATTTATTTTCTGTCCCAGACTGATGACTTTTTCAGTCTGAGTGTGATGCCTACATGAAATTGGAAGTCCTAAACCTCTGTAGCTTATATGGGGATATAGTGGAAATATCTCTATAGCTTATATGGGGACATTTTAGTGCAGGATGTCCCTGCCCATGGCAGGGGGGTTGAAACTAGATGATCTTTGAGGTCTTTTTCAACCCAAACCAACCTGTGATTATATGATTCTACGATTCTACAATTCTATGATATTGATATACAATTCTATGATATGCTTAGCTAGCAGACCCAGGCTGTCCTCAGGGTATTCAGATCCATGTCACCCATGTAATGTGTTCATGGCTCCCATCAAAGCAGCGTCACTTCTGAGACAAATGAAACATTCAGAAGATCCAGGAAAAGGAAGTGGGAGGTTTCACACCAGGTGAACTTGTGACAAGAACGTTCACTTGGAAGAGGCAAGTCCATGGTTCTCCCAGGCATGACACTGATGCCAAAACTGCTAACATATTGGACAGTGAACAGTCATAGAACAAAATACACAATTAACCTGGGTAGCTGGGACCAAAGTCCCATCTCTCTGGAGAGAAATTTTCAGATCCATTACAAGTTTGTATGGCTGAAGGGAAAATGACATTTATGTTATCAGGTTGCATGTCCTGGGTGAGCCAGAGGGTATAGGAGGTGCTGTTGACTTGAGACAGTCATAACAGGAGAACTCTGAAAATCACCTTCTGACAAGAGAAGTCTGAGTCCGCGGATGACAACATTCACAGCAGGTTAAGACTGTAGCAACCCTACAGCATGATGAGGTGCTAAATGGAAAAGGTCTGTAGCTCTTTGCTAGGATTGAAAATGAAGAAAAGAAAAAATCAAATCCACAAAATGGGGCCATTTTTAACTTGGCCTCCAAAAGACACTATATATTCTTAAAAGAATTCTAAGGCTTTGACACATTCTATTTTAGAAGCAAAGGCAGGAACAGAATAATCCTTTAAGAGACGATGGGTATAAGTAGGAGTAATCTCTGCGGGCTGGCTATGAGGAGCAGCCTCCCAAATAAACTGGTGAAAGGTTTATTACAAGTCATTTACAGCAAGAGTGGACAATGCAGTAGGGAATAAATGACCTGATATTAAATGAGAGTGGGTGTTGGACAAATAACCTATGAGGATTTTTTCATCTCTGATTTCTCTGTTTCTACAGAGATTTTGAAGAAAAAGAAAATTAAATGTCTGGCACAGTAGTTACATATATACTCTATGGGAGCTGAAAGTCCGTGTTTCGAAAGAATGTAAACCATGCAGAATTCCTGATCAGCAAAAATTTGTTTCTATTATAAGATAAAATACAAATATAACACACCTTATCCTGAAATGGTGCAGTACCACCAGAGTTACTGCTTTATCTGTCCAACTGAGGAAAAGAGGAACTGACAAAATTAAGTTCAAAATTCAAAAACTCTAAGTTAATCAGAGTTTCTTTTGGTTCAAGGACACAATAGAGTTTTGACTCCAGTACTCCAAGACAAATATTCCTCCTAGACAGAGGAATATTATTTTAGAGGCATTTTGGAGCCCATCTAGAGAGTGAATCAGCTTCTGGACCTATGTGTCTCTGTGAACCATCAGCAGAGGGAGATTTCTGACATGAACACTCACTTCTCTAAATGCATACAACTAGGTGAGTGAATCGGCAACCAAACATTACCCCGTTTTGTATTACCAACATGAAGTTGGTGCTCCAGACTCATGGGGTTCACTTCCTTTAAGCTGAATGGGTAGTTTTCCAGAAAATCACCATGAAGGAAACAGGTTAGAATGAGAAAAAAATGCTTTACAGTGGAGTTTTGCAGGACTTTCATGGTCTTGCCTGCCGCAGCCCGCCATCCTTGGCAAGAACGGGAGAGAACACACGCATCAATGTGATGCAAATTCAATCCGTTTATTAGTTCTCCAAACATAGTTTATATACCTTTTGCCGCTAGGTTCACGCGTACATGCGCCTAAGCAAGTTCTACTATTGGCTCAAGTCCAGCGTCCATGCGCTCTCATCCTCCTGCTGATTGGATGTCAGCATCAGTGCCCTTCCTCAGGTGCTTATCTTGCTGTGATGTCTTGCTTTTGTTTTCTTAATCTTCTGACCTGGCACATGTTGTTCACTTAAGCTCTTCACAATCACCCAATATGGCTAAGGCCCCCACACTTGCCTTTTAAAGGTCCCCTTTAGCACACACTTTTTTACCTTCTTACAGAGGCTTGCAGAGCTGCACTACATCACTTTGTAGAATAAAGCACAGCGTATTTGCTAACTTCATCCCTTCTACGTTAATAGGCACAGATTAAAAACATTAATGCAGATGCCTAGCCAGGAATATGTCTCATCAGTACCTCAATAAATATTTTTGGGATGCTTTCAAAAAGATTGCAGAACTGTGAATTCTCCTCCTCCTGATGAGATACTCCTTGTGGCCAACAACAAAATCACCATAAATTGATGAGACTTTAGTTTTAGTTTAGTTTTAGTTCAAGACGAGAAAATAGGAACCATTGTTCTTCAATGAACTATTAAAACAATTCTAAGTGAAAGCACTGCTTACACAGCAGCTGATTTATTTTTAATAACACAGCTATAAAACAATAGGTCTGTGCAGCTGAGCCAAGTGCTTTGGCTACGCATGCATTCAGAATTGGAAGACTTTGGGTCCAATATCTTGTGGTGTCCCTGAAACTCGATGTGCAAGCGGCTGAGCTGATGCTAGCTGAGCATCAAACTCAATAATCTTGGACCTCTGCAGAAAAAGTAGCCACATTAGCTGTTTGGGGAACCACATCAGCAGTTTGTTCATTTTCCCATCGCAACCTGCAGCTTTTTTCAGTCCCTCTTGGGAGATCAAGGAACTTGGAAGTGAGAAGAAAGCACAGCCTCCAGCTAATGCTGTGTCATGCAATGCCACAACTCTCTCTGCTTTTTACTCATATCTCTATTCCTTCAATGTGGTTATGATAGAAAATACAAGTGTATTTCACTCAGCATTGATGTATTCGTGCATTATCTTAACTGTCATGGTAAGAATATAATTACTGTCCCAAAGAAAAATGTGGAAGCTTTGAAAAGAGATCCTATAACACTCTGATTTCTCTGTATAAAGAATGAGCCACTGAAACTAATGTAAGAGTAATTATTGGCTTTTTGGCTTTTGATTAGACATTTATTTAAATACAAACATATGATTTTTGGACTGTCTGAGAACCTGCAACTGCATTAGTTACTCTTCCCCTACTGAAGCCCTAAACTGATTTTTTCAGGGAAATTCTTCAGGTTTAAACACACTTCATGGTAGTTCACCCACTCCACACTAAAAAAAAACAAAACAAAACAAAACAAAAAGCACAGAAATACTTTAAAGGAATAATTTCAACATCAAGTCCTACTAGCCTGACTGTTGTGGTTTAACCCCAGTGAGCAGCTAAGCTCCACACGTCTGTTTGCTCACTCACAGCACTAGTGGGACAGGGCAGAGAATTGGAAGGGTAAAGGTGAGAAAACTCGTGGATTGAGATAAGGACTGTTTAATAGGTAAAGCAAAAGCTGCACACGCAAGGAAAGCAAAATAAGGAATTAACTCACTACTTCCCATCAGCAAGTAAATGTTTAGCCATCTCCAGGAAACCAGGGCTCTATCATGCTAACAGTTACTAGAGAACACAAATGTCAGAACTCTGAACATCTGCCCCTTCCTCCTTCCTCCCTGCAGCTTTTATTGCTGAGCATGAGGTCATATGGTATGGAATATCCCTTTGGTCATTGGGGTCAGCTGTCCCGGCTGTGCCCCCTCCCAGCTCCTTGTGCACCCCCAGCCCCTCACTGGCAGGGTCACAAATCCAAAAGATAGCACCATAGGAGCTGCTATGAAGAAAATTAACTCTGTTCCAGCCCAAACCACTACAACGCACAAGCTGTAGACAGGGCAGAAAGCAGAACTCTGTGGTATTTCCCAGCATCATGGAGCTGATGAGGCTGGAAGGCGGCTCTGGAGATCGTTCAGTCCAAGCTCCTGCTCAAAGCAGGGTCACTTACAGTAAATAGGGTGCTCAGGGACTATCCCATGGGGTTTTGATTATTATCTCCCAAGACACAGACTGCACAACCTCTCTGCTTCAGTGTTGAACCACACTCACAGCAGAAAGTATTTTCATATATTTAACAGAATCTCCTGTAATTCAGCTTGTGCCCACTGCCATCGCACAGATACATTTATCTGGGTTGTGGTCTGGGAACAGCTGTGACCCCCCTGACCGGCTGCAGATGACCTGAACTACTACTAAGTCCATTAACTCCTTCAAATGGTGTACAAGAAATACTAAAGGATGCTTTGATAATTGCTCAAACGTAACTATTTATGCTTTATGCAGGAGGAAAACTGCTTTTCTAACATGGCACCCTACTCATGAAGGCATTCAGCACAACCTCAGCTGTTTTTGTTTGGTGCCAAGGGGTTTGTTTTGATTGAATGGAGGGAATTTTCCTATTTCTACAGTTTGTTGCCTCCTTTTACTCTAGCCGTTATTTCTAAACTACAGCTGGTTAGAAAGTGTATGTGCTTTCTTTATCCATAGAAAATTACTAAAAAAGATCAAACTATTTATGTTAGAAAATTCTATTGTAAGTCAAGAAAAGGAAAACAATAGCTTTTAGTCAAAAACATTTTTTCCCCCCCAAGTATCACATTTCTGTGACTGGAAAAACACAAAGCTGAAGCTAAATTTTCTTAGAAAAAAAAACAACTTTAGTGGGTAATTGTCAATCATTCCTAGCTGAAATTTCACTATAATTATACATATATTTCCCAATCTTTTCTCTTTCATGTGAAATAAGTCACAAATTCTTTGACTGAACAGCAATACAGGAAGCAATAGTCACTTTACACATTTACATATTTTCTGTGCATTATGAAAAAACAAACACACTACCATGTATGTGAGTATGCGTGTAATTCTGTGTTCCCAATGCTGATGTTATTTCTGGTCCATCTGTTTTTACAAGCACTGTAGAATCAGGTTAAACATGTATGTACATGGAAAAGCAAACCATTTTCTAACAGTGTCTTAGGAACCAGAGAAAGAGGTACAACCTTAGTCACCTCCCACCAAGAAAAAGGTGACTGTAAAAAACTCTCAACTGCTTGCTTTCTTGTAGCTGTAAAAGACTGAATCAATGCAGTGTCCATCACTTCTTTCTGATGACTGCACAGCGCGCTTTCTTCCAACATCTTCCTGATGGGAGTAGTGTTCTCTTTCATGTAGTTTCCATTTTCCTTTGTTTTATTTAATCTCTTTATTCCTACTTGTACTGCTATGAAGCATGTCTTTGTTTTAATCTTTGAGGATATGTCTTTGCCAACTTATAATCAATTATCAAAACTCCTTTAGCAGACATTTATTCAAGCAACGTGTGTTAAATTTGCTTATAAATCGGCCCCTTAAAAGGAAAAACAGATGCAGTATGTTGTGAAAGCCATGTAGGCAATGACTGTGGAACACCGAAAACTGAGAATTTTGCATAGGCAACAGTTGTTATTATTATGGATATCATCTGAGGTAAGAAACATTCTAATAACTTCCTACTTGGTGCTTAGCCAATAAGATTTTTTTTAAATTAAAATAAATAAAAATAAATAAAAGCAAACAAAAAAAATCTCCAACAACAAAATCGGCAAAAATCTTAAAAGTTGAGCTACTTGTTCATTATCCTGTTCCCATTGCTCCTGATGGCTGATATTTCACTTTGCTTCAGTGCCCAGATGGCATTATGACAGTGTCACAATCCACAAGAAGTGGAAAGTCTCGTCGAGCGAGATCCTGATACCATGAGGTTGGTCCTTTCTGCATATGTATCAGATATGACTTTCTTAATTAGCCCTAACCAGCCCATTTTCAGGTTCTTTTGATTACTCTCACAACTACTTCACCACATTAACCTCTGTAGCAAACTGTAGTAACGCAGAGAGAAGTGCAATTTTGAGACAGAGAACAAAAATGCAAATCAGAAGATTTGTGTAACATTTCTTGCTGAGACACAAGCAATAGGGCAGTGACTTATTATGTTAGACTGATGTGTGCAGTGGATGATGAGGATATTTTGATAAGGCCCTTTGTGACACAGGATCCTTCTAACCCTAAGGACTGTGGCAAGGCATGCAAGACATTCAAGGTGACGGTGTTAGCAAATTCATTGGCAAGGTGTCATAAGGTGTCCCCGAAGTTCTGTGTGTTATAATCATAGAATCATAGAATCACTAAGGTTGGAAAGGACCTCTGAGATCATCAAGTCCAACCATCAACCTAACACCACCATGCCTACTAGACCATGTCCTGGAGTGCCACGTGTACACGTTTTTTGAATGTCTCCAGGGACGGCGATTCATCTACCTCTCTGGGCAGTCTGTTCCAATGCCTCACTACTCTTGCCGTGACGTTTTTCCTAATATCCAATCTAAACCTCCCCTGATGCAACTTGAGGCCATTCCTTCTTGTCCTGTCATGTGTTACTTGGGAGAAGAGACCGACACCCTTCTCACCACAACCTCCTTTCAGGTAGTTGTAGAGAGCGGTCAGGTCTCCCCTCAGCCTCCTCTTCTCCAGACTAAAGGTCCTATCCATCTTACTTCCACACAAATCCATAAAATTTGTGTTATCAATGAGTATGTTCAAGGAAAGTTTCCCTATGCTGGTTTCAGAACGGTACCTTTAACATCTGTTAGTCATCTTGGCAAGTCAAGGATGCTGTGATTAGACAAGTGATAAAAAATTGCTGACAAGATCAACCTTTGTAATAGTAATTATTTGATTTAGTATTAACAGTGTTAACTTTGCATCTTGATTTCTGCATACATAAGGCTGTTTTGTAATTATTTTAGGTATCTATTTTAGGTATCTATTTTACTGTTATGTAAGAGACTCTAAAGTACCAGCTCCAGAAATACAACAATCGTATTAATTTCTTCTGATTTGGAGTGAACAGAAATCACTCCTCTCCTTCAAGATAGTATAGAGAGCACCTTCTCTTATACACCTTACTCAACAGTTACTCCAGGAAGAGCTGGACTAGTTATACACATGCACATTTTCATATATGTGTATATGTATATACACACACAAATAAAGAATGTTGAACAAATGCATATGTTTAGGGACCTGGAAAACAACAATCTTCTGAGTTTGAGGAAATTTTGAATAGATCAATGTGCACGTCATAAAATCACATTTCAAATGTCAACATGCTGATTTCAGATCTGGATTTCAGCCCCGGTGCTTCTGAAAACACAAGTAAAAGTCAAGTCCTGGCATGTGTAAGTATGGTGCACACTAGATGAGATGACTTAGCTACCAGCTGTAGAGATTAAGGCTCAACTTTGATACAGGCTCAGATGTCAGCAGCAGGGTATGGTGGGAAGGTGGGCACTTTAAGGTCATGGCTTACATCTGGGTAACAGATTCTCTACTGACGAATGAGCTCCTCCCTCCTTCTGTTCCAGTTTGGGAGAGATGGAAACAGAAGGTTATCAGCCTACAGAAGCGTCTTCAAATGAAATGCTACCATCTTCAGCTCTGGATTACAAGAGCTCCTGTTCAAATCATGATGGACAGAGATCATTGCTGAATCGTGTGTGTTAGTCAGCCTTACAATACAAAACCTTTTACAAACGCCATGACAGCAATCCATTTTGTTGCAGGTGGTGCATATTTGGCCATGTCCCATGCTTAATTCTAGAAGAATTTACAATAGATTAACTTGTCCAACAATTACAATTAAAAAAAAAGTGAAAAATGTTGGTTTATTAACTGCTTCATTCAAATTTAATTGCAATCACTGTGAAATACACCATGAATTAATTCCAAACCAGCTGCTCTTCTAGTTAGACACTTTCAAACACTGCAAAACCTAATACCTATCCTGTGCTTTCATACAACCTATATGTACATAGGTGAGACAGTAAGAATGGATTTTCCTAGTAAGAATGGATTTTCCTAACGTGTGAAAGAAGGACATTTCTCCCCATAATTCTTCCTCAGTCGTCATCGGAGAACACAGGGGAAAGAGCAATACAGCAAAAAGTTAACAAAGAAAGGAAATGAAAGTGTTAAGAAGTTCATTTTTTTACCATTCCGCTTCCTGTCTCACAGCTCGGAGTGGCTGTGCAGGAGGCATGTGCTGGGATGTCCCTGCAGGGAAGGGAAAGGCATCTTTAGAAGCTGATCAAACAGTTTCCTTTCGGAGAGCAGATTTTTCAAGGAGCAAAAGGCTGAAAAACTGTCCAGGGCGTGACAAATTCTAGCCAACACTGTTGAACAGGTTATTTACACTACACATTAAAATCCCACCTCTACAGATTCATGGTAATGGACATTTGCAAGATTTTCACCCAAAAGTATTTTCAAGGCACTAGAAAAATGCATTCTGACAACAGAGGCTTTCAGGTTACATCTGTATGTGTACATTCAGCAGGAACCTCTCCCCGATGCTGAGGTCAGCCAGTCAGACTCCACCCTACCCACCAAACCTTCTTACCCTCCAAAACAGAGTTGTGACATCCAAAATCGGATGAAAATGTTCCCCTGCCTGTACTAACTCTACAATACACCTGGGAACTGTCTGAGAGTGTGAATTGTTCCAGTGTAACATCAACCAGGCTAACGAGTTACCAGTACAGGCAATTGTGTCCCAGCAGCCGGAGACACGTCCTGGCATTTCAAGCACCTTTGTAAAAGCATCCCGGGAGATACCCAGCAGATATACCCAAGCTTGACTGGCTTGCCACGCTGGTGCACCAAGCTGGTTCCTTTTTATTTAGCTGCAGTATGATTTTCTAAAATACCAAAGTGTACTAAATACCATTAGTGTCGCTTTCCTATAAAATTTGTTGTCAGAAGTCCTACCAGTGCTGCTCATGCTCACTGGCAGGCAAGTCCCTTCTCCAGATAAACACTATCCCTCCACTTCCAATTTCTTTCCTCTGGGTCAAGTCATTCCTGCGAAGAGACGTGCCCAGCTCCATGTCCTGTCTCCTGCTCTTTGCGGAGGATCTTTTCTCCCCTCTGCTGCTTGGTAGGAGGTCTTTCACCAGGTTGTTAACATCTGAGTGAGCCTCAAGCTGGGAATTATCCTGAGGACTTCACATCTGCAGCTCAGGGCTTCAGTCCCCAGGACCTGAGCTCTCACCATTGAGCACCACCCATTGAGAAAGCAATCACTTGCCCCAAATGGGCTCTCCAAGGCAGTGGCTCACCCTAGTGAAGGCAAGAGAGGGTCAAACCTTTTGAAATATGGCCAGAGAAGGCTAGGGAGAGCCTTGTGGTGCCAGAACCTCTGCACAGGCATGTGCCCCCGGCTTCACTCATTCCTCTCAGCTCTCTGCACTCCTGAAAAGTCATGGGTGGAATGAGCTGGTCATCTGAACCCTCTCATAGCAATTGAGAGCGATAAGGCACCCCAGAGAGTCAACTGGCCTGTTTTCAGTAGCTACTTAGGGAAAAAACAGATTTTGCCCTAAAAATTCTGTTTTCATCCACTGACTATAAGCACACCCAGAAGAGTGTTACAGGCACCACGCAGAAAGTTCACACATTTTCTACTTGGAAATTTGCCTGCTTTGAGAGTGTGAGTGTAGATTATGAGGACCATTGTGACCAGCCGAGCTGACCTGTTCCTTCATAATCTGTTAATCTTGGAAATTCTTTTAAGAAAACAACTCCTCCACTGTTAAAAAAATCCCCAATTTCCCCGACTCCACTGACTAAACACCCACACTGTTAAACATCTCTAGAGCAGTTTTGAACTTTCCAGCCCCAATTATAATTGTATCTAACAGACTGAGCAACGCATAATCAATGTGGCTTTTTCCCCTAGTGCCAGCACTTATAAATTGTGATGAAGTCACTTCTGTCTCCCTCCCTTGAGGTCCTGGGTGCTTCCATCTAAAGGGCACATTTGTCAAGGGTCATAAAAAACCCAGTTTGAGTCAAATCTCAGCAAATAAATAACATACTGGTGTTACTTGAAGAACAGATGAGTGAAATGTTTTAAATGTTAGATACTATTTATTATTTTTACTACGTATCCACCATTACAGGACACCATCTTTTTAAGAGTCCTAATTTATTTAGGCAATGGAGAAGCAGGATTTCCTGAATTGAGATCCTCAGTTTCTCCCTACCACGTCTCCCCTAAAAACAATTTACTGAATGTTAATTCCAAGTGACCTGCAAGAGAAAGGTAAATTAAATACCATCTTAATGACATGAAAAAGTTCAGATAACCACAGTGTACCTTTGCACTGAATGCACACTTTCATGAGCCAGAGAGGCTGCCACTTTTAAATCTAAATTTAGAGAGGTGGTGTATTTCCCTTACAAAGTATGGGTTGATTTCTACTCTGGAAACAGACAGCTGGTTCTCAGGAATAAAAACCTATCACTTTCCAGCACTGCTAATTTTTAATAGTATTGCTGTTGTTTTCATGGAGTTAAAGAGGATCTGACCTCTGTTGATCTCTGTGGTCCACTTTGAAGTGCATTGGTGGCCAGTTATTACTGTTTACACGTATTTATATGGTTTGAGGTCTAAAGGGAAAGTAGGTTCTTTTAGTGCTAGGTGCTATACAAATAAAAATTAAGGGTGGTCCATAGGACAAGCCTGTAGTCCAGGAATGGCATCAGAATGTCTGCAAAGTTCCTAAAAAGAGAAAACAAACTAATAATATTATTCTAACAGTACCTGCATGCATACTTATTTTAGTTATTTACAGACTAATTTTAGCAACAGTGAAGGAAAAGTTTCAAAGGCAAAAAGGTCAGGTAGAAAGCCTGCCACGGAGGAAAGCCTATGTAAGTCATGTGCCAAATTTCTTTCTTGTCTTTAATTTTTTTTCTCCGTGGCTCTACAGGAGTCACATTGCTTCCCCAGGAGAACAGCCACATCTGAAGTAATATGTTGATACTGTTTAGCACTTGAGCCATCACACACATTATGCATGAACAAGAAGTTAGTAATAGAAGGCAATTAAAACTACAAAAAGATTTGAATTGGCAGAAAAGAATTAATCCTGGAGTCACATGGATTGGAAACAGGACTTCTTTTCTCTGCCAATGCTGGCTGTTTTCCCAAATTACATTTTTACTGCAATTTGTTCAGGGTACTTTCAAGAGCTCCAATTTATCAGAACTTTTCATTCTTTTCAGAAACTCTGAAATCGTCTCAAACTTTCCACAAATTTCAGAATTGCATTCCACATCATTCTGTAATGTCCCAAGAATTTCTTTCCACCTTTAGAGAAAAATCTTGTGGACTTGCCTCCTCCTGCCCAAGACAGGTCCCTCAACCCTTTCCCTCAGAGACCATTTGATGAAGTTAGGACAAGCTGGCACAGGGCTGAGCAGAGTAGTGCTTCCTCCAATAATTACTCAGGCCAATTCCATGGGTGAGGGAGGATGGGTCCCCTGGTCTCATCTCAGATCAAGACAGTCTTACAGCTCGTCTGGGCCTAGCTGGAGCACTTGTTTTCCTGGGAGCTGGGCTTGCAGAAGACACTTTTAAAACCTTTCTAAGTACCTGGGCTGCATCTTTGGATGGCTAAATGCTTTCAGAAAGTCTTTAGGTCGGTTAATGTCCCTGTGTTCATTCCAGCTGACTTCAGTGGTAATCAACAGGGAGAGAAGAGCAGCCAGAAGGCATTGGATCCCATCGAGAGTCGATGCCTACTTTATCGTGGGGTGGATGGTCTTCAGAAAAGCCTGTGACTTTCCATAGAGAGGTTGGAAAACCAGCTAAGCCTTGAAGCCTGATTTTCAGGTGACTGGATACAGTCAAGGTGCCTCCATCCCGGCTCCCCACCAGTAAAACAGAAATAACCTTCCTCTGTCCAACCTGGGAGATGTGAGGAAAACTCCCTACATATAATGTGATACTTCAATACATAAAACAAAAGATAGCTGACAAAACATAGGACTCCTAAGCACCTCATCCCTGTCATAACCATCATCCCTCCAGGGTCCATTTTCACTTAATTAGAAGAGAGTTGGCATGACTGTGTTGGCTGTCAAAGGATCTCACCTGGGTCATCAGCATACGGGCACCAGCATCTCCGGCTGGCAGCCTCTCAAATGCGGCTGTCCTCCACAAAATGGGATTCATTAAGTGAGCTGTCCAAGTGGTCTGGAACACATTAAGGTAAAAGGAAACAAGGCTGTACAATGAATTTTCATCCACTGAAATGTGTTACAGTGCTTATCTTGTATTTGTGTAAGCTGGCTCTGCAGCAGTACCAAGCTGATAACAATTTGCAGCTCCATTAGGCAGCAGAAAAAGCAAGACATGCTGAAAAAAGGCAGCCACACAGGAACAAGGAATTCCTGGTTTAAAAAAGCCATTTACATGTTAAGTTAATAGCTTCTTTTGAACTGATGTGTGAAATAAAGGTAGTACTTTCTCATGTGGCTAAAAAGATTGCTCTAGATATTGGAGCCTTCTTTTTACTCATCTGATGAATGTGATCTGTAGGAGCCCTGCCAATGAATGGCGACATTCCTCTCTTTCCCATTTCAAGGGAGCAACTTACCACCACTTACACTTTTAAAGTCGTATTCATTGGTTCACAGGACTGTTCCTTTCTGTCTGAAGAGAGGGAAATGTTGTAAGCAGTGCCTACTTCAAAGAGTTTAAAATTCAGGCTCATACATAGTGCAATGAAAGATCACATGTAACTATGTGGTGGGAGCGGAAAAGGGAAGAGTAAAGTTATATGTGTGCTACAGGAGAAAGGTCTGCACAGTGCAACGCAACCACACTTTTGTTGTTACTGCAGATAACAAATGTTGGAACTAAAATAAGTGTCCTGTGATAAAGCCTTGTTAAAATCACTGATCATTAAATGTAGGCTTAAAAGAGCAAGCTGAATGAGAGGAAGAACTAGAGAATCATATCATTAAGGTTGGAAGAGACCTCCAGGATCATCTAGTCCAACAGTCCCACCACCACCTATTACCCACTAAACCGTGTCCCTAAGAGAAGCACAGATCTTTTGCCTGAGTAGGATGCGGCGCAATGTAAATAAGGATTAAACAAAGAGCAAACATTAAAAGATTACAGTGGGTCACATAACTTTTCATGAGGATGTGTCAGTTTTAGTGACATCTCCAGCCAGATCATGACAGAAAGATCCATTTACGTCAACAGGGTGATCAATAGCCATATGATTAGGAAAAGAGTTGCTCCCAACAGAAGGCAGATTTTAGCTAAGATCCTGAAGACTTCACTTCCTTCTCATGAGGCCTGAGATTTTTCCTATTAACTGCACACACCTACTCTACTGTCTGAGTTAATTATTCAGGTCAGTGAAGATACAGGCACTTCCAGAAGGTGACTTACCCTGCTGTGAGACAGGTACTTTATGACACATGGATGAAAGCCAGCTGCTAGCATAGCTGTTAACAGAAATTAGTGGCTTCTTCTCATCCTGACTGTCACCTTGCAGGTCTTGATAAATCATAAAGGCATTTGAGCAGCCAAGCTGAGTTAAGACATGAAGCCCCAGCATGTCTCCATCACCTGCCGGTAGTGGATGCCTAGCACAGCCTGTAAGGACAGTACAAGGATGTAATGATATTTCCACAGAATATTCACCAGACTTCAATGATTTGTTGGAGAGAGTCCAGAGGAGGGCCACGAAGAAGATCAAAGGGCTAGGAGCACCTCTGCTATGAGGACAGGCTGAGAGAGTTGGGGTTGTTCAGCCTGGAGAAGAGAAGGCTCTGGGGAGACCTTCAAGCAGCCTTCCAGTACCTAAAGGGACCTACAGGAAAGATGAAGAGGGGTGGTTTACATGGGCATGGAGTGACAGGACAAGGAGTCATGGGTTTAAACAAAAAGAAGGGACATTTAGATGAGATATTAGGAAGAAATTCGTTCTTGTGAGGGTGGTGAGGCACTGGAACAAGTTGCCCAGAGAAGCTGTGGATGTCCCATCCCTGGAAGTGTTCAATGTCACGTTGGATGGGGCTTTGTGCAACCTGGTCTAGTGAAGGATGTCCCTGCCCATGGTAGGTCGGGGGAGCTAGATGATCTTTGAGGTCCCTTCCAACCCAAACCATTCTAGGATTCTACGATTCTGTGATTTACATGAACTTTCTGGGCCAAAGATGGTATCTCTGTACTGAACAGATTGCCATGGATTTTTCTGCTATGAGTTTATTCAGTCACCTTTTGAACCTATATCATCTTTTTCTAATTACAGTGTCCTGCAGTGGCCTTAACATCTCATTATTTGGAGAAATACCCACTTTTTAAAAGTTTTGAACCAGACTTCTACAAGTTTCATTCAGTATCTTCTACTGATTGTGTTACAAGAGATCGTTTCATCTGGCCATTCTTCATCTTTCATGATTTTATAGAATCCTCTGAGGAGTTTGCAGTCTGATGGAGCTTAGTCTGTTTATTTGCTTCTTCTAGCACAGAATATCCATATCTTTGACCGTTTCTGATGTCTTTTTTGTACATTTTTTCCATTCTGATACTATCCCTTTTTATCCAGTGAAATAAGAGGGTGAAGGTATAAATTATACAATGTATTCAAATGAGGGCACATAGTGGATTTATACAGAGGCACAGTGATGTCTATCTTGTTCCTTAATCCATGCTAAAAAATCCATAGATTTGAATTTTTGCTTTGACTACCACTCTGAGTGTGTAAAATTGGCTGTGACAGATCCTGAATCTCATTTTTGCATGACAACAACAGTTCAAAGTTCATCACTAGATACATAAACACAAGATTGTTTTTCCCTTTTGTGTCACTTTATATTACATGTAATTTTATCTGTCATTTCATCATCCAGTAATTTAGTACCATGAGATCCTTCTCTAACTCTTTGTAGCTGTCCTCATCAGCAAATTGTCACATCATCCCCTTTTCAGATCTTCATTGAATATATTGGACAGTATCAACCCTAACATAAGCCCTACCTGGAACAAATAACACAAGGTCTTTGATTACCTGTAAGTGATTACCACAAATGTAGACTCATATTTGCAGAAATATATCATCAGATTTCCATACCACTAAAAGGCCTTGAAGTAGGCACATTTCCATTCTAACAGTGTTAATACTGCCTTGGAAATCCCCTGGATATCTCATAAAATGACAGATATAACTCTAGACACAAAAACATCTCTGTCAAACAGGTTAAAAATTGCTCATGTTGACCCAAGAGAGAAATTTCTTTATCCATGAGAGTTAGAGCACTGTATGATGTGTTCTGAATAGATTGAAACTTCGTATTTCTGGTGTTCCTCTATAGCAGATTCTCCATAGTTGGTTCTATGGTGATTCCAGAAACCCTGGAGTCACCAGGACTTTTCCTTTATGATCTAACAATGTTTGGACAGCTTTACCTATATCCTCATCCAGTTTTACAACACTGCACCCTTCACAGTCAAACTCGATTTGAAAATGATCCTTACTATGAGGGGCAAAACCTGCATTAAGCATTATTAGCTCTAATGCTCCTAATAAAATTTAATATGGAAAGACGAGAGATTTCCAATCTGACTGTTAAATTCAAGTGAGTAAGAACTGTTACGGTACATGGCCCTTGCCTTTTAACAAGTCACAGTTTTCAAAGGTTTCACAAGTCATTCAAGTATGAAAAGCAGAAGAATTTAAATTCCTGTTTCATTTGATGTTATGTGATGTTATTTTTCACTGTAGCTCAGCCAATATTAAAACATTTGGCTCATATTTTTCTTACAGAAATGAATCACTGTACAGTAAGCATGAAACATCTTGGATGGTTGCTAAAAGCGCAGAAGCTACATAGTACTGCAGTCTTGAGATATCTGGGGAATTCTGAAAAACTTTCAGTATTTAAGAGACTCCTAGTTGAGGAATGATTGTCAGAAAGTTAGCCGATGGATGAATAAATGAATGAATAAATGAACGAGGAATGCAAGGTCACTTATCGATCTAGTGGCTGAAAAAAGGTCAGTGTCTGGAACCAAAGCAAAAAGGTCTCAATGTCTGTCCTGCCACAAGGTCTTATAAAGAAGACAAGGAGTCAGAGAGTTTAGACCAGACACCTCCTTTTTATACATGTGTTAACCCCAAATATGTTGTCATTTGGAACACAAAGAAAGAGCACAACATAATTTAACATAACAACTCACTGATTAAAAATAAAGCATCCAAATGAAACTCTAAGGATAGTAGTATGATAACAGAGATACTTTTCAGCAACTGACTGAGACCACTCAAACAGAACATGTATAGAATCATAGAATCATTAAGTCTGGAAGAGATGTCAAGGATCATCCAGTCCAACCATCCCCTCACCACCTATTAACCACTAAATCATGTCCCTAAGTACCACATCCAACCTTTCCTTAAACACCCCCGGGGACGGTGACTCCACCACCTCCCTGGGCAACCCATTCCAATGCCCAACCACCTTTTCCCAGAAGAAATTTCTCCTCATCTCCAACCTGAACCTCCCCTGGCGCAACTTGCAGCC